>OY726519.1:15395619-15597054 GCA_963383655.1 Bathymodiolus septemdierum | reverse complement strand
TATGTGTTGTTTAATGAACTACTGAACACCCTGCTTTAGATAAGTATCCCTTCAGTTATATGTGTTGTTTAATGAACTACTGAACACCCTGCTTTAGATAAGGATCCCTTCAGTAATATGTGTTGTTTAATGAACTACTGAACACCCTGCTTTAGATAAGTATCCCTTCAGTTATATGTGTTGTTTAATGAACTACTGAACACCCTGCTTTAGATAAGTATCCCTTCAGTTATATGTGTTGTTTAATGAACTACTGAACACCCTGCTTTAGATAAGTATCCCTTCAGTTATATGTGTTGTTTAATGAACTACTGAACACCCTGCTTTAGATAAATATCCCTTCAGTTATATGTGTTGTTTAATGAACTACTGAACACCCTGCTTTAGATAAGTATCCCTTCAGTAATATGTGTTGTTTAATGAACTACTGAACACCCTGCTTTAGATAGGTATCCCTTCAATAATATGTGTTGTTTAATGAACTACTGAACACCCTGCTTTAGATAGGGATCCCTTCAGTAATATGTGTTGTTTAATGAACTACTGAACACCCTGCTTTAGATAAGTATCCCTTCAGTTATATGTGTTGTTTAATGAACTACTGAACACCCTGCTTTAGATAAGGATCCCTTCAGTTATATGTGTTGTTTAATGAACTACTGAACACCCTGCTGTGGATAAGTAACACCCTGCTTTAGATAAGTATCCCTTCAGTAATATGTGTTGTTTAATGAACTACTGAACACCCTGCTTTAGATAAGGATCCCTTCAGTTATATGTGTTGTTTAATGAACACTGAACACCCTGCTTTAGATAAGTATCCCTTCAATAATATGTGTTGTTTAATGAACTACTGAACACCCTGCTTTAGATAAGTATCCCTTCAGTTATATGTGTTGTTTAATGAACTACTGAACACCCTGCTTTAGATAAGGATCCTTTCAGTTATATGTGTTGTTTAATGAACTACTGAACACCCTGCTTGAGATAAGGATCCCTTCAGTAATATGTGTTGTTTAATGAACTACTGAACACCCTGCTTTAGATAAGTATCCCTTCAGTTATATGTGTTGTTTAATGAACTACTGAACACCCTGCTTTAGATAAGTATCCCTTCAGTTATATGTGTTGTTTAATGAACTACTGAACACCCTGCTTTTGATAAGTATCCCTTCAGTTATATGTGTTGTTTAATGAACTACTGAACACCCTGCTTTTGATAAGTATCCCTTCAGTTATATGTGTTGTTTAATGAACTACTGAAAACCCTGCTTTAGATAAATATCCCTTCAGTTATATGTGTTGTTTAATGAACTACTGAACACCCTGCTTTAGATAGGTATCCCTTCAATAATATGTTGTTTAATGAACTACTGAACACCCTGCTTTAGATAGGGATCCCTTCAGTAATATGTGTTGTTTAATGAACTACTGAACACCCTGCTTTAGATAAGTATCCCTTCAGTTATATGTGTTGTTTAATGAACTACTGAACACCCTGCTTTAGATAAGGATCCCTTCAGTTATATGTGTTGTTTAATGAACACTGAACACCCTGCTTTAGATAAGTATCCCTTCAATAATATGTGTTGTTTAATGAACTACTGAACACCCTGCTTTAGATAAGGATCCCTTCAGTAATATGTGTTGTTTAATGAACTACTGAACACCCTGCTTTAGATAAGTATCCCTTCAGTTATATGTGTTGTTTAATGAACTACTGAACACCCTGCTTTAGATAAGGATCCCTTCAGTAATATGTGTTGTTTAATGAACTACTGAACACCCTGCTTTAGATAAGTATCCCTTCAGTTATATGTGTTGTTTAATGAACTACTGAACACCCTGCTTTAGATAAGGATCCCTTCAGTTATATGTGTTGTTTAATGAACTACTGAACACCCTGCTGTGGATAAGTAACACCCTGCTTTAGATAAGTATCCCTTCAGTAATATGTGTTGTTTAATGAACTACTGAACACCCTGCTTTAGATAAGGATCCCTTCAGTTATATGTGTTGTTTAATGAACACTGAACACCCTGCTTTAGATAAGTATCCCTTCAATAATATGTGTTGTTTAATGAACTACTGAACACCCTGCTTTAGATAAGTATCCCTTCAGTTATATGTGTTGTTTAATGAACTACTGAACACCCTGCTTTAGATAAGGATCCTTTCAGTTATATGTGTTGTTTAATGAACTACTGAACACCCTGCTTGAGATAAGGATCCCTTCAGTAATATGTGTTGTTTAATGAACTACTGAACACCCTGCTTTAGATAAGTATCCCTTCAGTTATATGTGTTGTTTAATGAACTACTGAACACCCTGCTTTAGATAAGTATCCCTTCAGTTATATGTGTTGTTTAATGAACTACTGAACACCCTGCTTTTGATAAGTATCCCTTCAGTTATATGTGTTGTTTAATGAACTACTGAACACCCTGCTTTTGATAAGTATCCCTTCAGTTATATGTGTTGTTTAATGAACTACTGAAAACCCTGCTTTAGATAAATATCCCTTCAGTTATATGTGTTGTTTAATGAACTACTGAACACCCTGCTTTAGATAGGTATCCCTTCAATAATATGTTGTTTAATGAACTACTGAACACCCTGCTTTAGATAGGGATCCCTTCAGTAATATGTGTTGTTTAATGAACTACTGAACACCCTGCTTTAGATAAGTATCCCTTCAGTTATATGTGTTGTTTAATGAACTACTGAACACCCTGCTTTAGATAAGGATCCCTTCAGTTATATGTGTTGTTTAATGAACACTGAACACCCTGCTTTAGATAAGTATCCCTTCAATAATATGTGTTGTTTAATGAACTACTGAACACCCTGCTTTAGATAAGGATCCCTTCAGTAATATGTGTTGTTTAATGAACTACTGAACACCCTGCTTTAGATAAGTATCCCTTCAGTTATATGTGTTGTTTAATGAACTACTGAACACCCTGCTTTAGATAAGGATCCCTTCAGTAATATGTGTTGTTTAATGAACTACTGAACACCCTGCTTTAGATAAGTATCCCTTCAGTTATATGTGTTGTTTAATGAACTACTGAAGACCCTGCTTTAGATAAGGATCCCTTCAGTAATATGTGTTGTTTAATGAACTACTGAACACCCTGCTTTAGATAAGTATCCCTTCAGTTATATGTGTTGTTTAATGAACTACTGAACACCCTGCTTTAGATAAGTATCCCTTCAGTTATATGTGTTGTTTAATGAACTACTGAACACCCTGCTTTAGATAAGTATCCCTTCAGTTATATGTGTTGTTTAATGAACTACTGAACACCCTGCTTTAGATAAGTATCCCTTCAGTAATATATGTTGTTTAATGAACTACTGAACACCCTGTTTTAGATAAGTATCCCTTCAGTTATATGTGTTGTTTAATGAACTACTGAACACCCTGCTTTAGATAAGTATCCCTTCAGTTATATGTGTTGTTTAATGAACTACTGAACACCCTGCTTTAGATAAGGATCCCTTCAGTAATATGTGTTGTTTAATGAACTACTGAACACCCTGCTTTAGATAAGTATCCCTTCAGTTATATGTGTTGTTTAATGAACTACTGAACACCCTGCTTTAGATAAGTATCCCTTCAGTTATATGTGTTGTTTAATGAACTACTGAACACCCTGCTTTAGATAAGTATCCCTTCAGTTATATGTGTTGTTTAATGAACTACTGAACACCCTGCTTTAGATAAATATCCCTTCAGTTATATGTGTTGTTTAATGAACTACTGAACACCCTGCTTTAGATAAGTATCCCTTCAGTAATATGTGTTGTTTAATGAACTACTGAACACCCTGCTTTAGATAGGTATCCCTTCAATAATATGTGTTGTTTAATGAACTACTGAACACCCTGCTTTAGATAGGGATCCCTTCAGTAATATGTGTTGTTTAATGAACTACTGAACACCCTGCTTTAGATAAGTATCCCTTCAGTTATATGTGTTGTTTAATGAACTACTGAACACCCTGCTTTAGATAAGGATCCCTTCAGTTATATGTGTTGTTTAATGAGCTACTGAACACCCTGCTGTGGATAAGTAACACCCTGCTTTAGATAAGTATCCCTTCAGTAATATGTTTTGTTTAATGAACTACTGAACACCCTGCTTTAGATAAGGATCCCTTCAGTTATATGTGTTGTTTAATGAACACTGAACACCCTGCTTTAGATAAGTATCCCTTCAATAATATGTGTTGTTTAATGAACTACTGAACACCCTGCTTTAGATAAGTATCCCTTCAGTTATATGTGTTGTTTAATGAACTACTGAACACCCTGCTTTAGATAAGGATCCTTTCAGTTATATGTGTTGTTTAATGAACTACTGAACACCCTGCTTGAGATAAGGATCCCTTCAGTAATATGTGTTGTTTAATGAACTACTGAACACCCTGCTTTAGATAAGTATCCCTTCAGTAATATGTGTTGTTTAATGAACTACTGAACACCCTGCTTTAGATAAGGATCCCTTCAGTAATATGTGTTGTTTAATGAACTACTGAACACCCTGCTTTAGATAAGTATCCCTTCAGTTATATGTGTTGTTTAATGAACTACTGAACACCCTGCTTTAGATAAGGATCCCTTCAGTTATATGTGTTGTTTAATGAACTACTGAACACCCTGCTTTAGATAAGGATCCCTTCAGTAATATGTGTTGTTTAATGAACTACTGAACACCCTGCTTTAGATAAGTATCCCTTCAGTTATATGTGTTGTTTAATGAACTACTGAACACCCTGCTTTAGATAAGTATCCCTTCAGTTGTATGTGTTGTTTAATGAACTACTGAACACCCTGCTTTAGATAAGTATCCCTTCAGTTATATGTGTTGTTTAATGAACTACTGAACACCCTGCTTTAGATAAGGATCCTTTCAGTTATATGTGTTGTTTAATGAACTACTGAACACCCTGCTTTAGATAAGGATCCCTTCAGTAATATGTGTTGTTTAATGAACTACTGAACACCCTGCTTTAGATAAGTATCCCTTCAGTAATATGTGTTGTTTAATGAACTACTGAACACCCTGCTTTAGATAAGGATCCCTTCAGTAATATGTGTTGTTTAATGAACTACTGAACACCCTGCTTTAGATAAGTATCCCTTCAGTTATATGTGTTGTTTAATGAACTACTGAACACCCTGCTTTAGATAAGGATCCCTTCAGTTATATGTGTTGTTTAATGAACTACTGAACACCCTGCTTTAGATAAGGATCCCTTCAGTAATATGTGTTGTTTAATGAACTACTGAACACCCTGCTTTAGATAAGGATCCCTTCAGTTATATGTGTTGTTTAATGAACTACTGAACACCCTGCTTTAGATAAGTATCCCTTCAGTTGTATGTGTTGTTTAATGGACTACTGAACACCCTGCTTTAGATAAGTATCCCTTCAGTTATATGTGTTGTTTAATGAACTACTGAACACCCTGCTGTGGATAAGTAACACCCTGCTTTAGATAAGTATACCTTCAGTAATATGTGTTGTTTAATGAACTACTGAACACCCTGCTTTAGATAAGGATCCCTTCAGTTATATGTGTTGTTTAATGAACACTGAACACCCTGCTTTAGATAAGTATCCCTTCAATAATATGTGTTGTTTAATGAACTACTGAACACCCTGCTTTAGATAAGGATCCCTTCAGTAATATGTGTTGTTTAATGAACTACTGAACACCCTGCTTTAGATAAGTATCCCTTCAGTTATATGTGTTGTTTAATGAACTACTGAAGACCCTGCTTTAGATAAGGATCCCTTCAGTAATATGTGTTGTTTAATGAACTACTGAACACCCTGCTTTAGATAAGTATCCCTTCAGTTATATGTGTTGTTTGATGAACTACTGAACACCCTGCTTTAGATAAGGATCCCTTCAGTAATATGTGTTGTTTAATGAACTACTGAACACCCTGCTTTAGATAAGTATCCCTTCAGTTATATGTGTTGTTTAATGAACTACTGAACACCCTGCTTTAGATAAGTATCCCTTCAGTTATATGTGTTGTTTAATGAACTACTGAACACCCTGCTTTAGATAAGTATCCCTTCAGTAATATATGTTGTTTAATGAACTACTGAACACCCTGCTTTAGATAAGTATCCCTTCAGTTATATGTGTTGTTTAATGAACTACTGAACACCCTGCTTTAGATAAGTATCCCTTCAGTTATATGTGTTGTTTAATGAACTACTGAAGACCCTGCTTTAGATAAGGATCCCTTCAGTAATATGTGTTGTTTAATGAACTACTGAACACCCTGCTTTAGATAAGTATCCCTTCAGTTATATGTGTTGTTTAATGAACTACTGAACACCCTGCTTTAGATAAGTATCCCTTCAGTTATATGTGTTGTTTAATGAACTACTGAACACCCTGCTTTAGATAAGTATCCCTTCAGTTATATGTGTTGTTTAATGAACTACTGAACACCCTGCTTTAGATAAGTATCCCTTCAGTAATATATGTTGTTTAATGAACTACTGAACACCCTGCTTTAGATAAGTATCCCTTCAGTTATATGTGTTGTTTAATGAACTACTGAACACCCTGCTTTAGATAAGTATCCCTTCAGTTATATGTGTTGTTTAATGAACTACTGAACACCCTGCTTTAGATAAGGATCCCTTCAGTAATATGTGTTGTTTAATGAACTACTGAACACCCTGCTTTAGATAAGTATCCCTTCAGTTATATGTGTTGTTTAATGAACTACTGAACACCCTGCTTTAGATAAGTATCCCTTCAGTTATATGTGTTGTTTAATGAACTACTGAACACCCTGCTTTAGATAAGGATCCCTTCAGTAATATGTGTTGTTTAATGAACTACTGAACACCCTGCTTTAGATAAGTATCCCTTCAGTAATATGTGTTGTTTAATGAAGTACTGAACACCCTGCTTTAGATAGGTATCCCTTCAATAATATGTGTTGTTTAATGAACTACTGAACACCCTGCTTTAGATAAGTATCCCTTCAGTTATATGTGTTGTTTAATGAACTACTGAACACCCTGCTGTGGATAAGTAACACCCTGCTTTAGATAAGTATCCCTTCAGTAATATGTGTTGTTTAATGAACTACTGAACACCCTGCTTTAGATAAGGATCCCTTCAGTTATATGTGTTGTTTAATGAACACTGAACACCCTGCTTTAGATAAGTATCCCTTCAATAATATGTGTTGTTTAATGAACTACTGAACACCCTGCTTTAGATAAGTATCCCTTCAGTTATATGTGTTGTTTAATGAACTACTGAACACCCTGCTTTAGATAAGGATCCTTTCAGTTATATGTGTTGTTTAATGAACTACTGAACACCCTGCTTGAGATAAGGATCCCTTCAGTAATATGTGTTGTTTAATGAACTACTGAACACCCTGCTTTAGATAAGTATCCCTTCAGTAATATGTGTTGTTTAATGAACTACTGAACACCCTGCTTTAGATAAGGATCCCTTCAGTAATATGTGTTGTTTAATGAACTACTGAACACCCTGCTTTAGATAAGTATCCCTTCAGTTATATGTGTTGTTTAATGAACTACTGAACACCCTGCTTTAGATAAGGATCCCTTCAGTTATATGTGTTGTTTAATGAACTACTGAACACCCTGCTTTAGATAAGGATCCCTTCAGTAATATGTGTTGTTTAATGAACTACTGAACACCCTGCTTTAGATAAGGATCCCTTCAGTTATATGTGTTGTTTAATGAACTACTGAACACCCTGCTTTAGATAAGTATCCCTTCAGTTGTATGTGTTGTTTAATGGACTACTGAACACCCTGCTTTAGATAAGTATCCCTTCAGTTATATGTGTTGTTTAATGAACTACTGAACACCCTGCTTTAGATAAGGATCCTTTCAGTTATATGTGTTGTTTAATGAACTACTGAACACCCTGCTTTAGATAAGGATCCCTTCAGTAATATGTGTTGTTTAATGAACTACTGAACACCCTGCTTTAGATAAGTATCCCTTCAGTAATATGTGTTGTTTAATGAACTACTAAACACCCTGCTTTAGATAAGGATCCCTTCAGTAATATGTGTTGTTTAATGAACTACTGAACACCCTGCTTTAGATAAGTATCCCTTCAGTTATATGTGTTGTTTAATGAACTACTGAACACCCTGCTTTAGATAAGGATCCCTTCAGTTATATGTGTTGTTTAATGAACTACTGAACACCCTGCTTTAGATAAGGATCCCTTCAGTAATATGTGTTGTTTAATGAACTACTGAACACCCTGCTTTAGATAAGGATCCCTTCAGTTATATGTGTTGTTTAATGAACTACTGAACACCCTGCTTTAGATAAGTATCCCTTCAGTTGTATGTGTTGTTCAATGGACTACTGAACACCCTGCTTTAGATAAGTATCCCTTCAGTTATATGTGTTGTTTAATGAACTACTGAACACCCTGCTGTGGATAAGTAACACCCTGCTTTAGATAAGTATCCCTTCAGTAATATGTGTTGTTTAATGAACTACTGAACACCCTGCTTTAGATAAGGATCCCTTCAGTTATATGTGTTGTTTAATGAACACTGAACACCCTGCTTTAGATAAGTATCTCTTCAATAATATGTGTTGTTTAATGAACTACTGAACACCCTGCTTTAGATCAGGATCCCTTCAGTAATATGTGTTGTTTAATGAACTACTGAACACCCTGCTTTAGATAAGTATCCCTTCAGTTATATGTGTTGTTTAATGAACTACTGAAGACCCTGCTTTAGATAAGGATCCCTTCAGTAATATGTGTTGTTTAATGAACTACTGAACACCCTGCTTTAGATAAGTATCCCTTCAGTTATATGTGTTGTTTAATGAACTACTGAACACCCTGCTTTAGATAAGGATCCCTTCAGTAATATGTGTTGTTTAATGAACTACTGAACACCCTGCTTTAGATAAGTATCCCTTCAGTTATATGAATTGTTTAATGAACTACTGAACACCCTGCTTTAGATAAGTATCCCTTCAGTTATATGTGTTGTTTAATGAACTACTGAACACCCTGCTTTAGATAAGTATCCCTTCAGTTATATGTGTTGTTTAATGAACTACTGAACACCCTGCTTTAGATAAGTATCCCTTCAGTAATATATGTTGTTTAATGAACTACTGAACACCCTGCTTTAGATAAGTATCCCTTCAGTTATATGTGTTGTTTAATGAACTACTGAACACCCTGCTTTAGATAAGTATCCCTTCAGTTATATGTGTTGTTTAATGAACTACTGAACACCCTGCTTTAGATAAGGATCCCTTCAGTAATATGTGTTGTTTAATGAACTACTGAACACCCTGCTTTAGATAAGTATCCCTTCAGTTATATGTGTTGTTTAATGAACTACTGAACACCCTGCTTTAGATAAGTATCCCTTCAGTTATATGTGTTGTTTAATGAACTACTGAACACCCTGCTTTAGATAAATATCCCTTCAGTTATATGTGTTGTTTAATGAACTACTGAACACCCTGCTTTAGATAAGTATCCCTTCAGTAATATGTGTTGTTTAATGAACTACTGAACACCCTGCTTTAGATAGGTATCCCTTCAATAATATGTGTTGTTTAATGAACTACTGAACACCCTGCTTTAGATAGGGATCCCTTCAGTAATATGTGTTGTTTAATGAACTACTGAACACCCTGCTTTAGATAAGTATCCCTTCAGTTATATGTGTTGTTTAATGAACTACTGAACACCCTGCTTTAGATAAGTATCCCTTCAGTTATATGTGTTGTTTAATGAACTACTGAACACCCTGCTTTAGATAAGTATCCCTTCAGTTATATGTGTTGTTTAATGAACTACTGAACACCCTGCTTTAGATAAGTATCCCTTCAGTTATATGTGTTGTTTAATGAACTACTGAACACCCTGCTGTGGATAAGTAACACCCTGCTTTAGATAAGTATCCCTTCAGTAATATGTGTTGTTTAATGAACTACTGAACACCCTGCTTTAGACAAGTATCCCTTCCGTTATATGTGTTGTATAATGAACACTGAGCACCCTGCTTTAGATAAGTATCCCTTCAGTTGTATGTGTTGTTTAATGGACTACTGAACACCCTGCTTTAGATAAGTATCCCTTCAGTTATATGTGTTGTTTAATGAACTACTGAACACCCTGCTTTAGATAAGGATCCTTTCAGTTATATGTGTTGTTTAATGAACTACTGAACACCCTGCTTTAGATAAGGATCCCTTCAGTAATATGTGTTGTTTAATGAACTACTGAACACCCTGCTTTAGATAAGTATCCCTTCAGTAATATGTGTTGTTTAATGAACTACTAAACACCCTGCTTTAGATAAGGATCCCTTCAGTAATATGTGTTGTTTAATGAACTACTGAACACCCTGCTTTAGATAAGTATCCCTTCAGTTATATGTGTTGTTTAATGAACTACTGAACACCCTGCTTTAGATAAGGATCCCTTCAGTTATATGTGTTGTTTAATGAACTACTGAACACCCTGCTTTAGATAAGGATCCCTTCAGTAATATGTGTTGTTTAATGAACTACTGAACACCCTGCTTTAGATAAGGATCCCTTCAGTTATATGTGTTGTTTAATGAACTACTGAACACCCTGCTTTAGATAAGTATCCCTTCAGTTGTATGTGTTGTTTAATGGACTACTGAACACCCTGCTTTAGATAAGTATCCCTTCAGTTATATGTGTTGTTTAATGAACTACTGAACACCCTGCTGTGGATAAGTAACACCCTGCTTTAGATAAGTATCCCTTCAGTAATATGTGTTGTTTAATGAACTACTGAACACCCTGCTTTAGATAAGGATCCCTTCAGTTATATGTGTTGTTTAATGAACACTGAACACCCTGCTTTAGATAAGTATCCCTTCAATAATATGTGTTGTTTAATGAACTACTGAACACCCTGCTTTAGATAAGGATCCCTTCAGTAATATGTGTTGTTTAATGAACTACTGAACACCCTGCTTTAGATAAGTATCCCTTCAGTTATATGTGTTGTTTAATGAACTACTGAAGACCCTGCTTTAGATAAGGATCCCTTCAGTAATATGTGTTGTTTAATGAACTACTGAACACCCTGCTTTAGATAAGTATCCCTTCAGTTATATGTGTTGTTTAATGAACTACTGAACACCCTGCTTTAGATAAGGATCCCTTCAGTAATATGTGTTGTTTAATGAACTACTGAACACCCTGCTTTAGATAAGTATCCCTTCAGTTATATGTGTTGTTTAATGAACTACTGAACACCCTGCTTTAGATAAGTATCCCTTCAGTTATATGTGTTGTTTAATGAACTACTGAACACCCTGCTTTAGATAAGTATCCCTTCAGTTATATGTGTTGTTTAATGAACTACTGAACACCCTGCTTTAGATAAGTATCCCTTCAGTAATATATGTTGTTTAATGAACTACTGAACACCCTGCTTTAGATAAGTATCCCTTCAGTTATATGTGTTGTTTAATGAACTACTGAACACCCTGCTTTAGATAAGTATCCCTTCAGTTATATGTGTTGTTTAATGAACTACTGAACATCCTGCTTTAGATAAGGATCCCTTCAGTAATATGTGTTGTTTAATGAACTACTGAACACCCTGCTTTAGATAAGTATCCCTTCAGTTATATGTGTTGTTTAATGAACTACTGAACACCCTGCTTTAGATAAGTATCCCTTCAGTTTTATGTGTTGTTTAATGAACTACTGAACACCCTGCTTTAGATAAATATCCCTTCAGTTATATGTGTTGTTTAATGAACTACTGAACACCCTGCTTTAGATAAGTATCCCTTCAGTAATATGTGTTGTTTAATGAACTACTGAACACCCTGCTTTAGATAGGTATCCCTTCAATAATATGTGTTGTTTAATGAACTACTGAACACCCTGCTTTAGATAGGGATCCCTTCAGTAATATGTGTTGTTTAATGAACTACTGAACACCCTGCTTTAGATAAGTATCCCTTCAGTTATATGTGTTGTTTAATGAACTACTGAACACCCTGCTTTAGATAAGTATCCCTTCAGTTATATGTGTTGTTTAATGAACTACTGAACACCCTGCTTTAGATAAGTATCCCTTCAGTTATATGTGTTGTTTAATGAACTACTGAACACCCTGCTTTAGATAAGTATCCCTTCAGTTATATGTGTTGTTTAATGAACTACTGAACACCCTGCTGTGGATAAGTAACACCCTGCTTTAGATAACTATCCCTTCAGTAATATGTGTTGTTTAATGAACTACTGAACACCCTGCTTTAGATAAGTATCCCTTCCGTTATATGTGTTGTATAATGAACACTGAGCACCCTGCTTTAGATAAGTATCCCTTCAGTTATATGTGTTGTTTAATGAACTACTGAACACCCTGCTTTAGATAAGTATCCCTTCAGTAATATGTGTTGTTTAATGAACTACTGAACACCCTGCTTTAGATAAGGATCCCTTCAGTAATATGTGTTGTTTAATGAACTACTGAACACCCTACTTTAGATAAGTATCCCTTCAGTTATATGTGTTGTTTAATGAACTACTGAACACCCTGCTTTAGATAAATATCCCTTCAGTTATATGTGTTGTTTAATGAACTACTGAACACCCTGCTTTAGATAAGTATCCTTCAGTAATATGTGTTGTTTAATGAACTACTGAACACCCTGCTTTAGATAGGTATCCCTTCAATAATATGTGTTGTTTAATGAACTACTGAACACCCTGCTTTAGATAGGGATCCCTTCAGTAATATGTGTTGTTTAATGAACTACTGAACACCCTGCTTTAGATAAGTATCCCTTCAGTTATATGTGTTGTTTAATGAACTACTGAACACCCTGCTTTAGATAAGTATCCCTTCAGTTATATGTGTTGTTTAATGAACTACTGAACACCCTGCTTTAGATAAGTATCCCTTCAGTTATATGTGTTGTTTAATGAACTACTGAACACCCTGCTTTAGATAAGTATCCCTTCAGTTATATGTGTTGTTTAATGAACTACTGAACACCCTGCTGTGGATAAGTAACACCCTGCTTTAGATAAGTATCCCTTCAGTAATATGTGTTGTTTAATGAACTACTGAACACCCTGCTTTAGATAAGTATCCCTTCCGTTATATGTGTTGTATAATGAACACTGAGCACCCTGCTTTAGATAAGTATCCCTTCAGTTATATGTGTTGTTTAATGAACTACTGAACACCCTCCTTTAGATAAGTATCCCTTCAGTAATATGTGTTGTTTAATGAACTACTGAACACCCTGCTTTAGATAAGTATCCCTTCAGTAATATGTGTTGTTTAATGAACTACTGAACACCCTGCTTTAGATAAGGATCCCTTCAGTAATATGTGTTGTTTAATGAACTACTGAACACCCTGCTTTAGATAAGTATCCCTTCAGTTATATGTGTTGTTTAATGAACTACTGAACACCCTGCTTTAGATAAGGATCCCTTCAGTTATATGTGTTGTTTAATGAACTAATGAACACCCTGCTTTAGATAAGTATCCCTTCAGCTATATGTGTTGTTTAATGAACTACTGAACACCCTGCTTTAGATAAGTATCCCTTCAGTTATATGTGTTGTTTAATGAACTACTGAACACCATGCTTTAGATAAGTATCCCTTCAGTTATATGTGTTGTTTAATGAACTACTGAACACCCTGCTTTAGATAAGGATCCCTTCAGTTATATGTGTTGTTTAATGAACTACTGAACACCATGCTTTAGATAAGGATCCCTTCAGTAATATGTGTTGTTTAATGAACTACTGAACACCCTGCTTTAGATAAGGATCCCTTCAATAATATGTGTTGTTTAATGAACTACTGAACACCCTGCTTTAGATAAGTATCCCTTCAGTTATATGTGTTGTTTAATGAACTACTGAACACCCTGCTTTAGATAAGGATCCTTTCAGTTATGTGTGTTGTTTAATGAACTACTGAACACCCTGCTTTAGATAAGGATCCCTTCAGTAATATGTGTTGTTTAATGAACTACTGAACACTCTGCTTTAGATAAGTATCCCTTCAGTTATATGTGTTGTTTAATGAACTACTGAACACCCTGCTTTGGATAAGTAACACCCTGCTTTAGATAAGGATCCCTTCAGTTATATGTGTTGTTTAATGAACTACTGAACACCCTGCTTTAGATAAGGATCCCTTCAGTAATATGTGTTGTTTAATGAACTACTGAACACCCTGCTTTAGATAAGGATCCCTTCAGTTATATGTGTTGTTTAATGAACTACTGAACACCCTGCTTTAGATAAGTATCCCTTCAGTTATATGTGTTGTTTAATGGACTACTGAACACCCTGCTTTAGATAAGGATCCCTTCAGTAATATGTGTTGTTTAATGAACTACTGAACACCCTCCTTTGGATAAGTAACACCCTGCTTTAGATAAGGATCCCTTAAGTTATATGTGTTGTTTAATGAACTACTGAACACCCTGCTTTAGATAAGGATCCCTTCAGTTATATGTGTTGTTTAATGAACTACTGAACACCCTGCTTTAGATAAGTATCCCTTCAGTTATATGTGTTGTTTAATGAACTATTGAACACCCTGCTTTAGATAAGTATCCCTTCAGTAATATGTGTTGTTTAATGAACTACTGAACACCCTGCTTTAGATAGGATTCCTTCAGTTATATGTGTTGTTTAATGAACTACTGAACACCCTGCTTTGGATAAGTAACACCCTGCTTTAGATAAGGATCCCTTCAGTAATATGTGTTGTTTAATGAACTACTGAACACCCTGCTTTAGATAAGTATCCCTTCAGTTATATGTGTTGTTTAATGAACTACTGAACACCCTGCTTTAGATAAGTATCCCTTCAGTTATATGTGTTGTTTAATGAACTACTGAACACCCTGCTTTAGATAAGTATCCCTTCAGTTATATGTGTTGTTTAATGAACTACTGAACACCCTGCTTTAGATAAGGATCCCTTCAGTAATATGTGTTGTTTAATGAACTACTGAACACCCTGCTTTAGATAAGTATCCCTTGAGTTATATGTGTTGCTTAATGAACTAATGAACACCATGCTTTAGATAAGTATCCCTTCAGTTATATGTGTTGTTTAATGAACTACTGAACACCCTGCTTTAGATAAGGATCCCTTCAGTAATATGTGTTGTTTAATGAACTACTGAACACCCTGCTTTAGATAAGGATCCCTTCAGTAATATGTGTTGTTTAATGAACTACTGAACACTCTGCTTTAGATAAGTATCCCTTCAGTTATATGTGTTGTTTAATGAACTACTGAACACCCTGCTTTAGATAAGTATCCCTTCAGTTATATGTGTTGTTTAATGAACTACTGAACACCCTGCTTTGGATAAGTAACACCCTGCTTTAGATAAGGATCCCTTCAGTTATATGTGTTGTTTAATGAACTACTGAACACCCTGCTTTAGATAAGGATCCCTTCAGTAATATGTGTTGTTTAATGAACTACTGAACACCCTGCTTTAGATAAGGATCCCTTCAGTTATATGTGTTGTTTAATGAACTACTGAACACCCTCCTTTGGATAAGTAACACCCTGCTTTAGATAAGGATCCCTTCAGTTATATGTGTTGTTTAATGAACTACTGAACACCCTGCTTTAGATAAGGATCCCTTCAGTTATATGTGTTGTTTAATGAACTACTGAACACCCTGCTTTAGATAAGTATCCCTTCAGTTATATGTGTTGTTTAATGAACTATTGAACACCCTGCTTTAGATAAGTATCCCTTCAGTAATATGTGTTGTTTAATGAACTACTGAACACCCTGCTTTAGATAGGATCCCTTCAGTTATATGTGTTGTTTAATGAACTACTGAACACCCTGCTTTGGATAAGTAACACCCTGCTTTAGATAAGGATCCCTTCAGTAATATGTGTTGTTTAATGAACTACTGAACACCCTGCTTTAGATAAGTATCCCTTCAGTTAGATGTGTTGTTTAATGAACTACTGAACACCCTGCTTTAGATAAGTATCCCTTCAGTTATATGTGTTGTTTAATGAACTACTGAACACCCTGCTTTAGATAAGTATCCCTTCAGTTATATGTGTTGTTTAATGAACTACTGAACACCCTGCTTTAGATAAGGATCCCTTCAGTAATATGTGTTGTTTAATGAACTACTGAACACCCTGCTTTAGATAAGTATCCCTTCAGTTATATGTGTTGTTTAATGAACTACTGAACACCATGCTTTAGATAAGTATCCCTTCAGTTATATGTGTTGTTTAATGAACTACTGAATACCCTGCTTTAGATAAGGATCCCTTCAGTAATATGTGTTGTTTAATGAACTACTGAACACCCTGCTTTAGATAAGTATCCCTTCAGTTATATGTGTTGTTTAATGAACTACTGAACACCCTGCTTTAGATAAGGATCCCTTCAGTAATATGTGTTGTTTAATGAACTACTGAACGCCCTGCTTTAGATAAGTATCCCTTCAGTTATATGTGTTGTTTAATGAACTACTGAACACCCTGCTTTAGATAAGTATCCCTTCAGTTATATGTGTTGTTTAATGAACTACTGAACACCCTGCTTTAGATAAGTATCCCTTCAGTTATATGTGTTGTTTAATGAACTACTGAACACCCTGCTTTAGATAAATATCCCTTCAGTTATATGTGTTGTTTAATGAACTACTGAACACCCTGCTTTAGATAAGTATCCCTTCAGTAATATGTGTTGTGTAATGAACTACTGAACACCCTGCTTTAGATAAGGATTCCTTCAGTAATATGTGTTGTTTAATGAACTACTGAACACCCTGCTTTAGATAAGTATCCCTTCAATAATATGTGTTGTTTAATGAACTACTGAACACCCTGCTTTAGATAAGGATCCCTTCAGTTATATGTGTTGTTTAATGAACTACTGAACACCCTGCTTTGGATAAGTAACACCCTGCTTTAGATAAGGATCCCTTCAGTAATATGTGTTGTTTAATGAACTACTGAGCACCCTGCTTTAGATAAGTATCCCTTCAGTTAGATGTGTTGTTTAATGAACTACTGAACACCCTGCTTTAGATAAGGATCCCTTCAGTAATATGTGTTGTTTAATGAACTACTGAACACCCTGCTTTAGATAAGGATCCCTTCAGTTATATGTGTTGTTTAATGAACTACTGAACACCCTGCTTTAGATAAGGATCCCTTCAGTAATATGTGTTGTTTAATGAACTACTGAACGCCCTGCTTTAGATAAGTATCCCTTCAGTTATATGTGTTGTTTAATGAACTACTGAACACCCTGCTTTAGATAAGTATCCCTTCAGTTATATGTGTTGTTTAATGAACTACTGAACACCCTGCTTTAGATAAGTATCCCTTCAGTTATATGTGTTGTTTAATGAACTACTGAACACCCTGCTTTAGATAAATATCCCTTCAGTTATATGTGTTGTTTAATGAACTACTGAACACCCTGCTTTAGATAAGTATCCCTTCAATAATATGTGTTGTGTAATGAACTACTGAACACCCTGCTTTAGATAAGGATTCCTTCAGTAATATGTGTTGTTTAATGAACTACTGAACACCCTGCTTTAGATAAGTATCCCTTCAGTAATATGTGTTGTTTAATGAACTACTGAACACCCTGCTTTAGATAAGTATCCCTTCAATAATATGTGTTGTTTAAAGAACTACTGAACACCCTGCTTTAGATAAGGATCCCTTCAGTAATATGTGTTGTTTAATGAACTACTGAACACCCTGCTTTAGATAAGTATCCCTTCAATAACGTGTTGTTTAATGAACTACTGAACACCCTGCTTTAGATAAGTATCCCTTCAGTTATATGTGTTGTTTAATGAACTACTGAACACCCTGCTTTAGATAAGTATCCCTTCAATAATATGTGTTGTTTAATGAACTACTGAACACCCTGCTTTAGATAAGGATCCCTTCAGTTATATGTGTTGTTTAATGAACTATTGAACACCCTGCTTTAGATAAGTATCCCTTCAATAATATGTGTTGTTTAATGAACTACTGAACACCCTGCTTTAGATAAGTATCCCTTCAGTTATATGTGTTGTTTAATGAACTACTGAACACCCTGCTTTAGATAAGTATCCCTTCAGTAATATGTGTTGTTTAATGAACTACTGAACACCCTGCTTTAGATAAGGATCCCTTCAGTTATATGTGTTGTTTAATGAACTACTGAACACCCTGCTTTGGATAAGTAACACCCTACTTTAGATAAGGATCCCTTCAGTAATATGTGTTGATTAATGAACTACTGAACACCCTGCTTTAGATAAGTATCCCTTCAGTTATATGTGTTGTTTAATGAACTACTGAACACCCTGCTTTAGAGAAGGATCCCTTCAGTAATATGTGTTGTTTAATGAACTATTGAACACCCTGCTTTAGATAAGTATCCCTTCAGTTATATGTGTTGTTTAATGAACTACTGAACACCCTGCTTTAGATAAGTATCCCTTCAGTTATATGTGTTGTTTAATGAACTACTGAACACCCTGCTTTAGATAAGGATCCCTTCAGTAATATGTGTTGTTTAATGAACTACTGAACACCCTGCTTTAGATAAGTATCCCTTCAGTTATATGTGTTGTTTAATGAACTACTGAACACCCTGCTTTACATAAGGATCCCTTCAGTAATATGTGTTGTTTAATGAACTACTGAACATCCTGCTTTAGATAAGTATCCCTTCAATAATATGTGTTGTTTAATGAACTACTGAACACCCTGCTTTAGATAAGTATCCCTTCAGTTATATGTGTTGTTTAATGAACTACTGAACACCCTGCTTTAGATAAGTATCCCTTCAGTTATATGTGTTGTTTAATGAACTACTGAACACCCTGCTTTAGATAAGTATCCCTTCAGTTATATGTGTTGTTTAATGAACTACTGAACACCCTGCTTTAGATAAGTATCCCTTCAGTTATATGTGTTGTTTAATGAACTACTGAACACCCTGCTTTAGATAAGGATCCCTTCAGTAATATGTGTTGTTTAATGAACTACTGAACACCCTGCTTTAGATAAGTATCCCTTCAGTTATATGTGTTGTTTAATGAACTACTGAACACCATGCTTTAGATAAGTATCCCTTCAGTTATATGTGTTGTTTAATGAACTACTGAACACCCTGCTTTAGATAAGGATCCCTTCAGTAATATGTGTTGTTTAATGAACTACTGAACACCCTGCTTTAGATAAGTATCCCTTCAGTTATATGTGTTGTTTAATGAACTACTGAACACCCTGCTTTACATAAGGATCCCTTCAGTAATATGTGTTGTTTAATGAACTACTGAACACCCTGCTTTAGATAAGTATCCCTTCAGTTATATGTGTTGTTTAATGAACTACTGAACACCCTGCTTTAGATAAGGATCCCTTCAGTAATATGTGTTGTTTAATGAACTACTGAACACCCTGCTTTAGATAAGTATCCCTTCAGTTATATGTGTTGTTTAATGAACTACTGAACACCCTGCTTTAGATAAGCATCCCTTCAGTTATATGTGTTGTTTAATGAACTACTGAACACCCTGCTTTAGATAAGTATCCCTTCAGTTATATGTGTTGTTTAATGAACTACTGAACACCCTGCTTTAGATAAGGATCCCTTCAGTAATATGTGTTGTTTAATGAACTACTGAACACCCTGCTTTAGATAAGTATCCGTTCAGTTATATGTGTTGTTTAATGAACTACTGAACACCCTGCTTTAGATAAGGATCCCTTCAGCTATATGTGTTGTTTAATGAAATACTGAACACCCTGCTTTAGATAAGGATCCCTTCAGTAATATGTGTTGTTTAATGAACTACTGAACACCCTGCTTTAGATAAGTATCCCTTCAGTAATATGTTTTGTTTAATGAACTACTGAACACCCTCCTTTGGATAAGTAACACCCTGCTTTAGATAACGATCCCTTCAGTTATATGTGTTGTTTAATGAACTACTGAAAACCCTGCTTTGGATAAGTAACACCCTGCTTTAGATAAGTATCCCTTCAGTTATATGTGTTGTTTAATGAACTACTGAACACCCTGCTTTAGATAAGGATCCCTTCAGTTATATGTGTTGTTTAATGAACTACTGAACACCCTGCTTTAGATAAGTATCCCTTCAATTATATGTGTTGTTTAATGAACTACTGAACACCCTGCTTTAGATAAGGATCCCTTCAATAATATGTGTTGTTTAATGAGCTACTGAACACCCTGCTTTAGATAAGTATCCCTTCAGTAATATGTGTTGTTTAATGAACTACTGAACACCCTGCTTTAGATAAGTATCCCTTCAGTTATATGTGTTGTTTAATGAACTACTGAACACCCTGCTTTACATAAGGATCCCTTCAGTAATATGTGTTGTTTAATGAACTACTGAACATCCTGCTTTAGATAAGTATCCCTTCAATAATATGTGTTGTTTAATGAACTACTGAACACCCTGCTTTAGATAAGTATCCCTTCAGTTATATGTGTTGTTTAATGAACTACTGAACACCCTGCTTTAGATAAGTATCCCTTCAGTTATATGTGTTGTTTAATGAACTACTGAACACCCTGCTTTAGATAAGTATCCCTTCAGTTATATGTGTTGTTTAATGAACTACTGAACACCCTGCTTTAGATAAGTATCCCTTCAGTTATATGTGTTGTTTAATGAACTACTGAACACCCTGCTTTAGATAAGGATCCCTTCAGTAATATGTGTTGTTTAATGAACTACTGAACACCCTGCTTTAGATAAGTATCCTTTCAGTTATATGTGTTGTTTAATGAACTACTGAACACCATGCTTTAGATAAGTATCCCTTCAGTTATATGTGTTGTTTAATGAACTACTGAACACCCTGCTTTAGATAAGGATCCCTTCAGTAATATGTGTTGTTTAATGAACTACTGAACACCCTGCTTTAGATAAGTATCCCTTCAGTTATATGTGTTGTTTAATGAACTACTGAACACCCTGCTTTACATAAGGATCCCTTCAGTAATATGTGTTGTTTAATGAACTACTGAACACCCTGCTTTAGATAAGTATCCCTTCAGTTATATGTGTTGTTTAATGAACTACTGAACACCCTGCTTTAGATAAGGATCCCTTCAGTAATATGTGTTGTTTAATGAACTACTGAACACCCTGCTTTAGATAAGTATCCCTTCAGTTATATGTGTTGTTTAATGAACTACTGAACACCCTGCTTTAGATAAGCATCCCTTCAGTTATATGTGTTGTTTAATGAACTACTGAACACCCTGCTTTAGATAAGTATCCCTTCAGTTATATGTGTTGTTTAATGAACTACTGAACACCCTGCTTTAGATAAGGATCCCTTCAGTAATATGTGTTGTTTAATGAACTACTGAACACCCTGCTTTAGATAAGTATCCGTTCAGTTATATGTGTTGTTTAATGAACTACTGAACACCCTGCTTTAGATAAGGATCCCTTCAGCTATATGTGTTGTTTAATGAAATACTGAACACCCTGCTTTAGATAAGGATCCCTTTAGTAATATGTGTTGTTTAATGAACTACTGAACACCCTGCTTTAGATAAGTATCCCTTCAGTAATATGTTTTGTTTAATGAACTACTGAACACCCTCCTTTGGATAAGTAACACCCTGCTTTAGATAACGATCCCTTCAGTTATGTGTGTTGTTTAATGAACTACTGAAAACCCTGCTTTGGATAAGTAACACCCTGCTTTAGATAAGTATCCCTTCAGTTATATGTGTTGTTTAATGAACTACTGAACACCCTGCTTTAGATAAGGATCCCTTCAGTTATATGTGTTGTTTAATGAACTACTGAACACCCTGCTTTAGATAAGTATCCCTTCAATTATATGTGTTGTTTAATGAACTACTGAACACCCTGCTTTAGATAAGGATCCCTTCAATAATATGTGTTGTTTAATGAGCTACTGAACACCCTGCTTTAGATAAGTATCCCTTCAGTTATATGTGTTGTTTAATGAACACTGAACACCCTGCTTTAGATAAATATCCCTTCAGTTATATGTGTTGTTTAATGAACTACTGAACACCCTGCTTTAGATAAGGATCCCTTCAGTAATATGTGTTGTTTAATGAACTACTGAACACCCTGCTTTAGATAATGATCCCTTCAGTTATATGTGTTGTTTAATGAACTACTGAACACCCTGCTTTAGATAAGTATCCCTTCAGTTATATGTGTTGTTTAATGAACTACTGAACACCCTGCTTTAGATAAGGATCCCTTCAGTAATATGTGTTGTTTAATGAACTACTGAACACCCTGCTTTAGATAAGTATCCCTTCAGTTATATGTGTTGTTTAATGAACTACTGAACACCCTGCTTTAGACAAGGATCCCTTCAGTAATATGTGTTGTTTAATGAACTACTGAACACCCTGCTTTAGATAAGTATCCCTTCAGTAATATGTTTTGTTTAATGAACTACTGAACACCCTCCTTTGGATAAGTAACACCCTGCTTTAGATAACGATCCCTTCAGTTATATGTGTTGTTTAATGAACTACTGAACACCCTGCTTTGGATAAGTAACACCCTGCTTTAGATAAGTATCCCTTCAGTTATATGTGTTGTTTAATGAACTACTGAACACCCTGCTTTAGATAAGGATCCCTTCAGTTATATGTGTTGTTTAATGAACTACTGAACACCCTGCTTTAGATAAGGATTCCTTCAGTAATATGTGTTGTTTAATGAACTACTGAACACCCTGCTTTGGATAAGTAACACCCTGCTTTAGATAAGTATCCCTTCAGTTATATGTGTTGTTTAATGAACTACTGAACACCCTGCTTTGGATAAGTAACACCCTGCTTTAGATAAGTATCCCTTTAGTTATATGTGTTGTTTAATGAACTACTGAACACCCTGCTTTATATA
Organism: Bathymodiolus septemdierum; assembly: GCA_963383655.1. Lineage (NCBI taxonomy): Eukaryota > Metazoa > Mollusca > Bivalvia > Mytilida > Modiolidae > Bathymodiolus > Bathymodiolus septemdierum. The sequence goes on along the minus strand of OY726519.1, from coordinate 15,574,042 downwards.
AGTATCCCTTCAGTTATATGTGTTGTTTAATGAACTACTGAACACCCTGCTTTGGATAAGTAACACCCTGCTTTAGATAAGGATCCCTTCAGTTATATGTGTTGTTTAATGAACTACTGAACACCCTGCTTTAGATAAGTATCCCTTCAGTTATATGTGTTGTTTAATGAACTACTGAACACCCTGCTTTGGATAAGTAACACCCTGCTTTAGATAAGGATCCCTTCAGTTAAATGTGTTGTTTAATGAACTACTGAACACCCTGCTTTAGATAAGTATCCCTTCAGTTATATGTGTTGTTTAATGAACTACTGAACACCCTGCTTTGGATAAGTAACACCCTGCTTTAGATAAGGATCCCTTCAGTTATATGTGTTGTTTAATGAACTACTGAACACCCTGCTTTAGATAGGATCCCTTCAATAATATGCATTTTCATTCATAAACTACTGAACACCCTGCTTTAGATAAGGATCCCTTCAGTAATATGTGTTGTTTAATGAACTACTGAACACCCTGCTTTAGATAAGTATCCTTTCAGTTATATGTGTTGTTTAATGAACTACTGAACACCCTGCTTTAGATAAGGATCCCTTCAGTAATATGTGTTGTTTAATGAACTACTGAACACCCTGCTTTAGATAAGTATCCCTTCAGTTATATGTGTTGTTTAATGAACTACTGAACACCCTGCTTTAGACAAGGATCCCTTCAGTAATATGTGTTGTTTAATGAACTACTGAACACCCTGCTTTAGATAAGTATCCCTTCAGTAATATGTTTTGTTTAATGAACTACTGAACACCCTCCTTTGGATAAGTAACACCCTGCTTTAGATAACGATCCCTTCAGTTATATGTGTTGTTTAATGAACTACTGAACACCCTGCTTTGGATAAGTAACACCCTGCTTTAGATAAGTATCCCTTCAGTTATATGTGTTGTTTAATGAACTACTGAACACCCTGCTTTAGATAAGGATCCCTTCAGTTATATGTGTTGTTTAATGAACTACTGAACACCCTGCTTTAGATAAGGATTCCTTCAGTAATATGTGTTGTTTAATGAACTACTGAACACCCTGCTTTGGATAAGTAACACCCTGCTTTAGATAAGTATCCCTTCAGTTATATGTGTTGTTTAATGAACTACTGAACACCCTGCTTTGGATAAGTAACACCCTGCTTTAGATAAGTATCCCTTTAGTTATATGTGTTGTTTAATGAACTACTGAACACCCTGCTTTATATAAGTATCCCTTCAGTTATATGTGTTGTTTAATGAACTACTGAACACCCTGCTTTGGATAAGTAACACCCTGCTTTAGATAAGGATCCCTTCAGTTATATGTGTTGTTTAATGAACTACTGAACACCCTGCTTTAGATAAGTATCCCTTCAGTTATATGTGTTGTTTAATGAACTACTGAACACCCTGCTTTGGATAAGTAACACCCTGCTTTAGATAAGGATCCCTTCAGTTAAATGTGTTGTTTAATGAACTACTGAACACCCTGCTTTAGATAAGTATCCCTTCAGTTATATGTGTTGTTTAATGAACTACTGAACACCCTGCTTTGGATAAGTAACACCCTGCTTTAGATAAGGATCCCTTCAGTTATATGTTGTTTAATGAACTACTGAACACCCTGCTTTAGATAAGGATCCCTTCAGTTATATGTGTTGTTTAATGAACTACTGAACACCCTGCTTTAGATAGGATCCCTTCAATAATATGCATTTTCATTCATAAACTATTGAACACCTTGCTTTAGATCGGAAAGGTGTTTCTCCAATAGTGAATGGCTTGTTTAATGAATTACTTCACACCTTTTTTGTTTTAGATCAGATAAGTATTTCTACAGTAATATGTCACATTATGTGGTTTGGTTTGGTTTGATGGTGTTTAACGCCACTTTCAACAATATTTCAGTTATATCGTGGCAGTCAGTTTTATTGGTGGAGGATACCAGAGGACCCGGAAAAAACCACAGACCTGTCGCAAGTCACTGACAAACTTTATCACATAATGTTGTACACCTCGCCCTGATCGTGATTCGAACTCACAACATCAGTGGTGATAGGCACAGATTACATAGGTAGTAACTCCCAACTACCATACGATATTGACCACGACGACCCCTCATTATGTCTTTACATAAACTACTTAACACCATGCATTAGATAGAAAGGTAAGTGCATTGTATAATGAACTACTTAACACCATGCATTAGATAGAAAGGTAAATGTGTTGTATAATGAACTACTTAACACCATGCATTAGATAGAAAGGTAAATGTGTTGTATAATGAACTACTTAACACCATGCATTAGATAGAAAGGTAAATGTGTTGTATAATGAACTACTTAACACCATGCATTAGATAGAAAGGTAAATGTGTTGTATAATGAACTACTTAACACCATGCATTAGATAGAAAGGTAAATGTGTTGTATAATGAACTACTTAACACCATGCATTAGATAGAAAGGTAAATGTGTTGTATAATGAACTACTTAACATCATGTATTAGATAGAAAGGTAAATGTGTTGTATAATGAACTACTTAACACCATGCATTAGATAGAAAGGTAAATGTGTTGTATAATGAACTACTTAACACCATGCATTAGATAGAAAGGTAAATGTGTTGTATAATGAACTACTTAACACCATGCATTAGATAGAAAGGTAAATGTGTTGTATAATGAACTACTTAACACCATGTATTAGATAGAAAGGTAAATGTGTTGTATAATGAACTACTTAACACCATACATTAGATAGAAAGGTAAATGTGTTGTATAATGAACTACTTAACACCATGCATTAGATAGAAAGGTAAATGTGTTGTATAATGAACTACTTAACACCATGCATTAGATAGAAAGGTAAATGTGTTGTATAATGAACTACTTAACACCATGCATTAGATAGAAAGGTAAATGTGTTGTATAATGAACTACTTAACACCATGCATTAGATAGAAAGGTAAATGTGTTGTATAATGAACTACTTAACACCATGCATTAGATAGAAAGGTAAATGTGTTGTATAATGAACTACTTAACACCATGCATTAGATAGAAAGGTAAATGTGTTGTATAATGAACTACTTAACACCATGCATTAGATAGGAAGGTAAATGTGTTGTATAATGAACTACTTAACACCATGCATTAGATAGAAAGGTAAATGTGTTGTATAATGAACTACTTAACACCATGCATTAGATAGAAAGGTAAATGTGTTGTATAATGAACTACTTAACACCATGCATTAGATAGAAAGGTAAATGTTTACCTATAATTTGTGTTGTGTGTGATTAACTATTTAACACCTCAGATCAGCCATTATCCCCCAAGAGAAACACAATCAATGATACGAAGGAAGAATAAAAAAACCAAAATACTTTATTAAAACAAATCTTTCAGTTACGTATTATCTCGCAATTGGTATCAATAACATCAAGACCACTCTATGGTAAATACTTTACATCAAAGAATTTCATATACTCGGAATACACCATTAACGTTACAGCATTCATAATGAAACCACGTACACATATAATTCCTGCTCCACGATAAAATGTCTTAATACCGTTTTCTTGGTAAATTTTGGCTGCACAGTCGATTATATTTCTGTATATTTTCCTCTCCACATCAGCTTGCAGTCGACTTTTGATAATATCAAGTGGCATAATTGATAACCAATAACAGACACCAGATACTCCTCCAGCGAAAAAGTTTAAAATTGTCTGAGGTATGATCGTAAATTGACGAGAACCTTCATAGGACATAAATTCAAATGATGTCATGTATAAGGCAGAGCCCATGACATTTAAATTAGTCTGTGCTATAAAACCTCGGTACATCCCCTTCATACCTTGTCTTCTCATAATATCCATTACTCCATCTAATGGTCCGCGGTAAAAATTGATTCCTACAAATATAATTAATGTGCTGATATAATATCAATAATGCCATCTCGTGTTCCTAGTTAAACTTTTATAAATATAACATATGGACTGATACAATATCAATTATGCAATCAAGTGTTGCGTAATAATATTTTACTCCAGTAGATATACACAAATGTATACTGTGCACCATTTTTATTCGTGTGGAACCAATTTACCATGAATTCGTAGGTCAACCAATTCCCAGGAATAGCACAATAAATAATACAATTTCATTATATTTTGATATTATTTTTTTTTATATTTGGAATATGGAATCCATGAATATTAGATCCCAGGAATATGGCTGTTGTGAACAATCCACAAAATTGGGATTCATGAAGTTAGGTTCTGTAACATAAGATTGATAAAATTTCTTGTGTAAAATGCAACTCATCCTATGTAAACATAGCATGTACTGATACAATATCCATTACGCTATCATATAATTCATAGTAAGTGTGGCTCCGAGAAATATAGTGATAACACAGTGATCTACAAGAACTAAAAGATTGAGCAACACGAACTCCCACAAAATACCGGGGTGAACTCAAGTGCTCCACAATGGTAAGCAGTTCATGCTCCTCTAGTGACACCTGTCGTGTTACTCTTATTACAAACCCGGTAATAAGTCATGAACGAGGAAAGGACAGGAACATGATTACGACAGGCGGAACATATCTGTGATTATTTGTGACACAGATATTCCGTAACGGTTAACTTAGTCATAGTAGGTATCGTAAATTTTCAACTTCAACTTAACCACTAGGAACCATCGGTTCAGTAGCATCCTTGTTAGCAGCAAGCCTCGATCAAGGAAATCATGATAGAAACCACAAGCTCTGGAATAAGGTATCAACTGAGAGATATATACTCTTTAAGATCAACCCGAATCTCAAATAAAGATAAATTAGTAGGGAATAGTTTATTTATTGATGTTATTCACCCGATAACAATCACGAATTCTTCAATGATGAGTATATATCGTAACACCTTATAAGAGAACTATAATTCCTCTCGATTTATAAGAACGGAATCCAGTCTCTTCACATATTAATATTCTGATATATAAACAATAAAATCTACTAAGTATACTGATTAGGAGTTATGCCCCATGAAAATCCGTAGAAAAAGATAATACTATGGAACAAACATTTCATAAGGATTCAAAATATGGGACAGGATCTGCAAACCCTTCCAGAATTTGTTCTCTAATTCTCTGTTCTGTGGGAATATCGCAACAAACATTGACATCTTTAATTGTTCAATGATATTTTTATTTTATTTTATGCTGAAAATATAGCAATTTTGATATCAAATAAACCAGTTTAATACCCTCTTGTTTGAATTTTATATGGCGGTTTTTATTATATTTGAATTGTCCACAATCACTTTATTCCATTATATTTTATCCTTATATTATCTGTATGTATTCCATGAGGTATCTTACCTTTATGTACTCCATGAGGTATCTTACCTTTATGTACTCCATAAGGTACCCTACATTTGTGTACTCCATGAGATACCTTACTTTTATGTACTCCATGAGGTACCTTACCATTATGTATTCCATGAGGTACCTTACCATTATGTATTCCATGAGGTACCTTACCATTATGTATTCCATGAGGTACCTTACCTTTATGTACTCCATGAGGTACATTACCATTATGTATTCCATGAGGTACCTTACCATTATGTATTCCATGAGATACCTTACCATTATGTATTCCATGAGGTACATTACCGTTATGTATTCCATGAGGTACCTTACCTTTATGTACTCCATGAGGTACCTTACCTTTATGTACTCCATGAGGTACCTTACCTTTATGTACTCCATGAGGTACCTTACCATTATGTATTCCATGAGGTACCTTACCATTATGTATTCCATGAGGTACATTACCTTTATGTATTCCATGAGGTACCTTACCATTATGTATTCCATGAGGTACCTTACCATTATGTACTCCATGAGATACCTTACTTTTATGTACTCCATGAGGTACCTTACCATTATGTATTCCATGAGGTACCTTACCATTATGTATTCCATGAGGTACCTTACCATTATGTATTCCATGAGGTACCTTACCTTTATGTACTCCATGAGGTACATTACCATTATGTATTCCATGAGGTACCTTACCATTATGTATTCCATGAGATACCTTACCATTATGTATTCCATGAGGTACATTACCGTTATGTATTCCATGAGGTACCTTACCTTTATGTACTCCATGAGGTACCTTACCTTTATGTACTCCATGAGGTACCTTACCTTTATGTACTCCATGAGGTACCTTACCATTATGTATTCCATGAGGTACCTTACCATTATGTATTCCATGAGGTACATTACCTTTATGTATTCCATGAGGTACCTTACCATTATGTATTCCATGAGGTACCTTACCTTTATGTACTCCATGAGGTACATTACCTTTATGTACTCCATGAGGTACCTTACCTTTATGTACTCCATGAGGTACCTTACCATTATGTATTCCATGAGGTACCTTACCATTATGTATTCCATGAGGTACCTTACCTTTATGTACTCCATGAGGTACCTTACCATTATGTACTCCTTGAGTTACCTTACCATTATGTACTCCATGGGGTACCTTACCATTATGTACTCCATGAGGTACCTTAGCATTATGTATTCCATGAGGTACCTTACCTTTATGTACTCCATGAGGTACCTTACCATTATGTATTCCATGAGGTACCTTACCATTATGTATTCCATGAGGTACATTACCTTTATGTATTCCATGAGGTACCTTACCATTATGTATTCCATGAGGTACCTTACCTTTATGTACTCCATGAGGTACATTACCTTTATGTACTCCATGAGGTACCTTACCTCTATGTACTCCATGAGGTACCTTACCATTATGTATTCCATGAGGTATCTTACCATTATGTATTCCATGAGGTACCTTACCTTTATGTACTCCATGAGGTACCTTACCTTTATGTACTCCATGAGGTACCTTACATTTATGTACTCCATGAGGTATTTTACCTTTATGTACTCCATGAGGTACCTTACCTTTATGTACTCCATGAGGTACCTTACCTTTATGTATTCCATGAGGTACCTTACCTTTATGTACTCCATGAGGTACATTACCTTTATGCATTCCATGAGGTACCTTACCTTTATGTATTCCATGAGGTACCTTACATTTATGTACTCCATGAGGTACCTTTCCATTATGTACTCCATGAGGTACCTTACCTTTATGTACTCCATGAGGTACCTTACCTTTATGTACTCCATGAGGTACCTTACATTTATGTACTCCATGAGGTACCTTACATTTATGTACTCCATGAGGTACCTTACCTTAATGTACTCCATGAGGTACCTTACCTTTATGTACTCCATGAGGTACCTTACCTTTATGTACTCCATGAGGTACCTTACATTTATGTACTCCATGAGGTACCTTACATTTATGTACTCCATGAGGTACCTTACCTTAATGTACTCCATGAGGTACCTTACCTTTATGTACTCCATGAGGTATCTTACCTTTATGTACTCCATGAGGTACCTTACCTTTATGTACTCCATGAGGTACCTTACCTTTATGTACTCCATGAGGTATCTTATCTTTATGTACTCCATGAGGTATCTTACCTTTATGTACTCCATGAGGTATCTTACCTTTATGTACTCCATGAGGTATCTTACCTTTATGTACTCCATGAGGTATCTGTGACTGTAAAACTACTTTGATGACTTCAATGGGACATGCTATTATCGGCATGACCATTCCTGCAAAACTGCTAGCTATACCAACTTTAAGGTAATCTGGATGATCATGTTCCTTGTCTATGGTGGTACCTAGTACTTTCAATATCTGACTGTATGCACCAAAGAATACTGAGCTTCCAACACCTGCAGATACCAATGGCCATGATAATCCACGGAAGAATCCTTGAGACTAAAATATATTAAATTATTATATCAGTACACAAAAACGAAATAGCATTGAACAGCAGTGTATACCATTCTAAATATTCGATACATGTCACAGTCAGTCAATGGATAATCAATATTGATGAACCCCATAATGTCTCTTGACTGTTGGGAAATACTACTAAACATCTGATACATGCCAATCAGTCAATGGAGGATAACAATGCACAAACACAATATTGATTTGTGACATAATCCGTTATATTTGTTATATGCCCATCATACCCAATAACATAATTTTAAAAAAAACGTGACTTGAAACACAGAACTATAATACCATATATTTCATACAGGCTACAGAAGATGGGAAGTCAGTGTTATCCTACATGCTACATTTGTATTGTTAGAATTTATAATGTCCATTACGATTTCCACGTAATAGCAATGTTCTGTTTGTTTCTCCCATATGTCGTATGTTACTTATTTTAATCCCTTTTTGTATAGGGTGTTTGTCTGATGTTATGTTAAATGTGTTTATTTAGGTTGTACAAGAGGTTTAGTATACACTGGCTACCATCATGTGGAGCATGAGAAGTTTCCTGGCTGTTGATACCAAACAATGATCGTTTATTGACTGTTAATACAACCTATGAGTGTTTCCTGACTGTTAATATAAATCAAAGATTGTTTCCTGACTGTTAAACAAACCAGATTGTTTCCTGACTGTTAATACAAACCAAATATCGTTTCCTGACTGTTAATACAAACCAAAGATCGTTTTCTGACTGTTAATTCAAACCAAATATTGTTTCCTGACTGTTAATATAAACCAAAAAGTGTTTTCTGACTGTTAATACAAACCAAAGATTGTTTCCTGACTGTTAATACAAACCAAAGATCGTTTCCTGACTGTTAATACAAACCAAAGAGTGTTTCCTGACTGTTAATACAAACCAAAGATCGTTTCATGACTGTTAATACAAACCAAAGAGTGTTTTCTGACTGTTAATACAAACCAAAGATCGTTTCCTGACTGTTAATACAAACCAAAGAGTGTTTTCTGACTGTTAATACAAACCAAAGATTGTTTCCTGACTGTTAATACAAACCAAAGAGTGTTTTCTGACTGTTAATACAAACCAAAAATCGTTTCCTGACTGTTAATACAAACCAAAGAGTGTTTTCTGACTGTTAATACAAACCAAAGATTGTTTTCAGACTGTTAATACAAACCAAAGATTGTTTCCTGACTTAATACAAACCAAAGATCGTTTTTTGACTGTTAATACAAACCAAGGAGTGTTTCCTGACTGTTAATACAAACCAAAGAGTGTTTCCTGACTGTTAATACAAACCAAAGAGTGTTTTGTGACTGTTAATACAAACCAAATAGTGTTTCCTGACTGTTATTACAAACCAAAGAGTGTTTTCTGACTGTTAATACAAACCAAAGAGTGTTTTCTGACTGTTAATACAAACCAAAGGTTGTTTCCTGACTGTTAATACAGACCAAAGATCGTTTCCTGACTGTTAATACAAACCAAAGCGTGTTTCCTGACTGTTAATACAAACCAAAGAGTGTTTTCTGACTTAATACAAACCAAATAGTGTTTCCTGACTGTTAATACAAACCAAAGATCGTTTCCTGACTGTTAATACAAACCAAATATCGTTTCCTGACTGTTAATACAAACCAAATATCGTTTCCTGACTGTTAATACAAACCAAAGAGTGTTTTCTGACTGTTAATACAAACCAAAGATCGTTTCCTGACTTAATGCAAACCTAATATAGTTTTCTGACTGTTAATACAAACCAAAGGTTGTTTCCTGACTGTTATTACAAACCAAAGATTGTTTCCTGACTTAATACAAACCAAAGATCGTTTCCTGACTGTTAATACAAACCAAAGAGTGTTTTCTGACTGTTAATACAAATCAAAGATCGTTTCCTGACTTAATACAAACCACATGTTGTTTCCTGACTGTTAATACAAACCAAAGAGTGTTTCCTGACTGTTAATACACACCAAAGATCGTTTCTGATTATTAATACAAACCAAAGGTTGTTTCCTGACTGTTAATACAAACCAAAGATTGTTTCCTGACTTAATACAAACCAAAGATCGTTTCCTGACTGTTAATACAAACCAAAGAGTGTTTTCTGACTGATAATACAAACCAAAGATCGTTTCCTGACTTAATACAAACCAAATGTTGTTTCCTGACTGTTAATACAAACCAAAGATTGTTTCCTGACTGTTAATGCACACCAAAGATCGTTTCTGACTTAATACAAACCAAAGATTGTTTCCTGATTGTTAATACAAACCAAAGAGTGTTTCCTGACTGTTAATACAAACCAAAGGGTGCTTCCTGACTGTTAATTCAAACCAAATATTGTTTCCTGACTGTTAATATAAACAAAAAAGTGTTTTCTGACTATTAATACAAACCAAAGATTGTTTCCTGGCTGTTAATACAAACCAAAGATTGTTTTCTGGCTGTTAATACAAACCAAAGATTGTTTCCTGGCTGTTAATACAAACCAAAAATTGTTTCCTACCTGTTAATATAAACCAAAGATTGTTTCCTGACTGTTAATACACACCAAAGATCGTTTCCTGATTGTTAATACAAACCAAAGAGTGTTTCCTGGCTGTTAATACAAACCAAAGATTGTTTCCTGCCTGTTAATACAAACCAAAGATTGTTTCCTGGCTGTTAATACAAACCAAAGATTGTTTCCTGCCTGTTAATACAAACCAAAGATTGTTTCCTGCCTGTTAATACAAACCAAAGATTGTTTCCTGGCTGTTAATACAAACCAAAGATTGTTTCCTGGCTGTTAATACAAACCAAAGATTGTTTCCTGCCAGTTAATACAAACCAAAGTTCGTTTCCTGACTTAATACAAACCAAATGTTGTTTCCTGACTGTTAATACAAACCAAAGATTGTTTCCTGACTGTTAATACACACCAAAGATCGTTTCTGACTGTTAATACAAACCAAATATTGTTTCCTGATTGTTAATACAAACCAAAGAGTGTTTCCTGACTGTTAATACAAACCAAAGGGTGTTTCCTGGTTGTTAATACAAACCAAAGATTGTTTCCTGGCTGTTAATACAAACCAAAGATTGTTTCCTGGCTGTTAATACAAACCAAAAATTGTTTCCTGCCTGTTAATATAAACCAAAGATTGTTTCCTGACTGTTAATACACACCAAAGATCGTTTCCTGATTGTTAATTCAAACCAAAGAGTGTTTCCTGGCTGTTAATACAAACCAAAGATTGTTTCCTGCCTGTTAATACAAACCAAAGATTGTTTCCTGCCTGTTAATACAAACCAAAGATTGCTTCCTGGCTGTTAATACAAACCAAAGATTGTTTCCTGCCTGTTAATACAAACCAAAGATTGTTTCCTGGCTGTTAATACAAACCAAAGATTGTTTCCTGCCTGTTAATATAAATAAAAGAGTGCTTCCTGACTGTTAATACAAACCAAAGATCGTTTCCTGACTTAATACAAACCAAATGTTGTTTCCTGACTGTTAATACAAACCAAAGATTGTTTCCTGACTGTTAGTGCACACCAAAGATCGTTTCTGACTGTTAATACAAACCAAAGATTGCTTCCTGATTGTTAATACAAACCAAAGGTTGTTTCCTGACTGTTAATATAAACAAAAGAGTGCTTCCTGACTATTAATACAAACCAAAGATCGTTTCCTGACTTAATACAAACCAAATGTTGTTTCCTGACTGTTAATACAAACCAAAGATTGTTTCCTGACTGTTAATACACACCAAAGATCGTTTCTGACTGTTAATACAAACCAAAGATTGCTTCCTGATTGTTAATACAAACCAAAGGTTGTTTCCTGACTGTTAATACAAACCAAAGATTGTTTCCTGACTTAATACAAACCAAAGATCGTTTCCTGACTGTTAATACAAACCAAAGAGTGTTTTCTGACTGATAATACAAACCAAAGATCGTTTCCTGACTTAATACAAACCAAATGTTGTTTCCTGACTGTTAATGCAAACCAAAGATTGTTTCCTGATTGTTAATACAAACCAAAGAGTGTTTCCTGACTGTTAATACAAACCAAAAGGTGTTTCCTGACTGTTAATTCAAACCAAATATTGTTTCCTGACTGTTAATATAAACAAAAAAGTGTTTTCTGACTATTAATACAAACCAAAGATTGTTTCCTGGCTGTTAATACAAACCAAAGATTGTTTCCTGACTGTTAATATAAACCAAAGATTGTTTCCTGACTGTTAATACACACCAAAGAGCGTTTCCTGATTGTTAATACAAACCAAAGAGTGTTTCCTGGCTGTTAATACAAACCAAAGATTGTTTCCTGCCTGTTAATACAAACCAATGATTGTTTCCTGTCTGTTAATACAAACCAAAGATTGTTTCCTGGCTGTTAATACAAACCAAAGATTGTTTCCTGGCTGTTAATACAAACTAAAGATCGTTTCTGACTGTTAATACAAACCAAAGATCGTTTCTTGACTTAATACAAACCAAAGATTGTTTCCTGACTGTTAATACACACCAAAGATCGTTTCTGACTGTTAATACAAACCAAAGATTGTTTCCTGGCTGTTAATACAAACCAAAGATTGTTTCCTGCCTGTTAATACAAACCAAAGATTGTTTCCTGCCTGTTAATATAAACAAAAGAGTGCTTCCTGACTATTAATACAAACCAAAGATTGTTTCCTGATTTAAAAAATACCAAAAATTGTTTCCTGACTTAATAAATACCAAAAATTGTTTCCTGACTGTTAATAAATACCAAAAAAAAAATTCCTGACTGTTAATAAATACCAAAGATTGTTTCCTGACTGTTAATACAAACCAAAGATCATTTAGTAACTGTTAATCAAAACCAAAGATCGTTTCCTGGCTGTTAATACAAACCAAAGATCGTCTCCTGACTGTTAATACAAACCAAAGATTGTTTCCTGACTGATGTTACACAATCCCATGCATTCCTGTAAACGCCTTTCCCTTCTAATTGAAGCAGGACCTAATGTTGATATAAAATACATCATAAAAATGTAATAAATCATAATAAAATGTATTGTATCACAATTGTATAGTATTACTGTTATTCTGATCGATTTAATGTAATTTATATGTAATAACTTTCATTTTCTGGTTAAAAATGTTTCTATTGTGGAAAAATAATGGACTTTCTCATGTTTTTTGCAGTGGATTATAAAGGTGAAGGTATTTGTTGCCATCTGTCGGGTTGTTGAGGTTTCTGTTTGACTATGTTTTCAGATCTCGTTGTGTATGAGAGAGGTTAATTATCAGTACTGGTCGTGATCTGTCTTATCATCTATTAATATTTAACTGTATTTAAGGATTTTATGGTACATATTTGATAACTATATGAGCATGCCACAGGTAAAATCTATATAGGCATGCCACAGGTAAACTATATATGTGCATGCCACAGGCAAAATATATATAGGCATGCCACAGGTAAAATATATTAGCTGTCTGGGAATGCTACATGTTAAATATATTTGATTAAATATACAAATATCTTAGTATATCTAAGTACCTTAACAGTGTCAAATGGATGTCCTACAAGTACGCTAGCTGAACCTGGAAATATATAGTGCTGAATCTTAATTATTTAATGATGGTGACATCATACGAGGTTTGTCAGGTCAACAATAGTGTATATCATATCGTCCATGTAAATAGGACCACTGGTCCGACAATAGTGTATATCATATCTTCCGTGTAAATAGGACCACTGGTCCGACAATAGTGTATATCATATCTTCCGTGTAAATAGGACCACTGGTTTAACAATAGTGTATATCATATTTTCCGTGAAAATAGGACTACTGGTTCGACAATAGTGTATATCATATTTTCTGTGTAAATAGGACCACTGGTCCGACAATAGTGTATATCATATCTTCCGTGTAAATAGGACCACTGGTTTAACAATAGTGTATATCATATTTTCCGTGTAAATAGGACTACTGGTTCGACAATAGTGTATATCATATTTTCTGTGTAAATAGGACCACTGGTCCGACAATAGTGTATATTATTATACTTCGTGTAAGTTTCTGTAGTGATATTTGGTACTGTAATATTTTGGCATATTATATGGACAATTAGACACTCAGTATAATAATGATATTAGTGTGGTCTTGTCCAGGACAAGACCACATTATTATATAATCATATCTTCCGTGTAGATAGGATCACTGGTCCGACAATAGTGTATATCATATCTTCCGTGTAAATAGGACCACTGGTCTGACAATAGTGTATATATCATATCTTCCGTGTAAATAGGATCACTGGTTCGACAATAGTGTATATCATATTTTCTGTGTAAATAGGACCACTGGTCCGACAATTATATAATAATGCGGTCTTGTCCAGATTATATACCAAAATATTACCCAGGTCTGAGAGACATATTTCCAGGGTAATATGTTTCTCAGACCTGGGTAATATTTTGGCGTATTACCTGGACAAGACCACATTAATATCATTATTATACTGAGTGTCTAATTGTCCAGGTAATATGCCAAAATATTACCCAGGTAATATGTCAAAATATTACAGTACCAAATATCACTACAGAAACTTACACGAAGTATAATAATAGAGTATATCATAGCTTCCGTGTAAATAGGACCACTGGTCCGACAATAGATTATATCACACACAAGTTACATAGGGCTTACAATGTAGTACACATACTGATTGTTCTGTTTACTCAAACAGATAAGAAATGTATTATATGCATACTAATTTAATATCAGAGTTCCCTAACCAACACCAGTACGACTTCGCCTTTTACGAGATATATATAGTACCAGGCAAAACATTGTCACAGTGGTAGCTTAGAGTAATTAGTAAACCCATTGAAAGAGACAACACATGTCTGTCGTTTGATGAGAAACAAGGACAAAGAGAAATAAAACTTAAATCTCTTTTTTTTTCTTTTTTTTAAACTTCAAACTTAAAAGTCGATTTTCATAGATTAAAATTTATCATAAGTTATGGCAAGTTATTGTAGTACTATACAAATCCTTGGTTATATAGTACATAAGGTAAATGTGGACGTCAATAGACACTTAATCAGAGCATGAATGTCACAGGGTAAAGACATCCTGGTTTGACACACACCACTAACACAAATGTGTCTTTAAATTAAATTTAGAAGTAGTAGGGGACTTCGACACAGACTAGATTCATGAAAGAAGTGCAAAATTAATTCGAAACGAAAGAGAAATCGACTATATATTCATCATAACTGCAAGTTTTATATCAAATCCTCTCAGCCCCATCGTTAGGTATATAAACGTTATGTTGAACACATTCACACATGAAAATGTAACAATACAACTTATTACAACGGAGATATGACAAAATTACGAACCAGTGGCAGTACAGTCTACTCATATAGTATATTTATTGATCATATTGTGTCGGAGTCGATTGATTGATTGTTATTTAACTCCATTTGGAATGTACTTCAATTACATGTATATCTATAACGAGAATACATCGGCAAAATATAAATAGAAAACTACGAAAAAAGTGAAGATATGATAGGATAATGAATGGATATGTAAAAGAAGAATTAATAGAATGGGTCGACATTTGTTTTCTTGTACCAGACCATCTACAACACAGATTCTTAACATATTCTATTTCTTGTTGATATTGTTCATTGTCGGCTTATCTCACCTTAACTTTATGTATGTAATGTCCCCAAGGTGTGTAATAATATAGAAAATATCAAATTTACCAGATATTAATCCTGCTGTAAAATCATGGAATACTACATCTACCATTATGTGTTATAGTTGTTCACGTCCTAGCGTCTGTAAAGATACGACTGAGCCATAAGTGAAAGTTCACGTCCTTTTTATCTGTAAAGTTGGGACAGAGCCATAGAGTTATGTTAACTCATGCATCGTATCAATAAAGTTGGCTACTAAAAATTCATTTCTATATATATGGTCAGTACCACGGTTGAATAATCTTAACAAATGTGAGAAAATGCGGCATTGAGCTGTTATAAATATCGTTTTTAAGCATAGAAATATGTATCACACTTCAATATTTACGGTGTAAATAACAGTCGACTACACATGTATATATATGTGTGCTAAGAGGGAGAACTCAGTTTGTAACCAACATTCTTGATGTCCAATACATTTTTACTCTGGAAAAAGTTGAGAATTGTGAAAGAATAACATTAAGCATTCTTATTTACACATATATACAAACACATTAAATTGATTAAAACAATTAATTGTCATAGGAGTAGACAAATATTGGTGTATTTTTTTTTTATACTTAAAATGTAAAACCAGGTTTTGGCAAGTTCATCATTTTGAAGGAAATTATTATTCAATTTTTCATCCTTAAAATATACATTAAAAATTATCGTTCGACTTCCAACTTCGTTGTATAGATTCTGTCGCCAATCTGCATACAAAGCCTCACCTTTCTATAATACCAAAAACTGAAATCTGTACAAGTTCATGTATTAAAGATTGTTCAAACCAATTAATATCAACCAATTTCGGTAGGCACATAATACAATACATGGGTAAGTAAATCGTAATTTGTTACCTATGTTGATTATTCAACTTGTCAATTTCAAAGAATGTGTTATTATTAACTTGCCTTATTGAAGAGTTCCATCTTACACGTACAATGTAGATTAAATTACAAGTAGACGATTCGTGTCTAATCACACTTTCCAGAAAAGATAAAGTCAGCATTTCAAAGATAAATACATTTTGCATTGTTTGAATGTACAAATAAGATTGACAATTATTTTCTTTCTTATAATCTGTCCGTTATTGGGGTGTGATAATTTATCTCGGTCCGTTAATTCAGTTCAGACTCTAAATCAAATGCATAGGTAGGGCGGCATTTGTAATGTTTAAGTGGCAATATCGTTTTCTCCGTGCCACACGTACCTTCGCTAAAAACACGTCTTGTTTAACAAACCCTCATTTCACAGAAATTATTGATTCTGGGACCACTTCTTTCCAAAATGACGGCCAATGTAGATACAAATACCTTATTTTAGGAAGGTAGAAGTCGGATTTTGTAAAGACAAACCAACTCTAATAAAAAGTTCACTGAAAATGACATATATACTCAAGATTTTGATAGACAACATATTTTATTGTTGTGTGGACGTGTTTTTCAACTATCAGCTTTTCCTTTGGGTATCAATATTCTTTTTTATGAAACATGTCTTTCAATCTATCTTTTTTAGCTGAGGTTGTGGAATATTTGTGAAAGCGGTAAAGAAGTCAGATGTTTAATGCTGTCAACACCTCGTGCACACTAAATAAGATCTACGTTTGTATTGTAATCTATATAATTTGTCAGAATCCACACCACCATGGAGTAGCTAGTGTCACAGTAGCTCTAAAGCTCGGCTTGGATCGCTGATTAAACTGTAAAGAGAAAGAGGTTTCGTGGAGCACTTGACAGACCCAGCAATATAACCTGTTTGTAAGGACACTTATGTAATTTAGGAAAAAAGTAGTGATGGAAGGCATAGTTCTTCATATTTGCTTGAAATTTCAGAGAAACACAAAGCACACCTATGGGAGAGATTTTTTCAAATATTATTGTGTAACAAATTGATTCTTAGATAAAACATAGGTGCGATGTGCAAACTCATGGGGTGTGTGCTAAAAATAGAGCTAGATTTAAATATTGTGATACATATTTTTTTGTATATTGACTTGCGTTGACAATCAATAATATAATCGTATGATGATTCGATCAGGAATTAAGTACTAACGACACCCCGAGTGTTCGACATCCACATTCCCACCCTGAGTGTTTACAATATTGTAGATTAAATCACCTCTCTTTTCCAAACAGATTTTAACATTACATGTGCAACATTTAAATATTGTGATACATTTGTTTTTTGTATATTGACTTTAGTGTTGATCAATAATATAATAATAGGATGATAAGATCAGGAATTAAGTACTAACGACATCCACATTCTCACTCCGAGTGTTCGACACCCACATTCCCTACCCGAGTGTTTACAATATTGTAGATTAAATCACCTCTCTTTTCCAAACAGATTTTAACATTACATGTGTAACATTTAAATATTGTGATACATTTGTTTTTTGTATATTGACTTTAGTGTTGATCAATAATATAATAATAGGATGATAAAATCAGGAATTAAGTAGTAACGACATACACATTTACACCCCGAGAACACTTGTTTACAACAATTTTTAGATGAAACATAGGTGGGATGTGCGAACTTATGGGGGAGTGTGCTATACACAGATCTATGTACGATGTCCCATGTCCGAGTTTATGGGGCCTCAATTGTGTGAACTATACTACTGATATGTCTGTCCCAAGCCATGATAAAAATGTTCATGCTTATTATTGTCATATTTGTTTCTGTTTTGGACTGTTAGGTTTGACAAAGGGATGGTACTTATTGCCGGTGGTTATACTTGTACTGACAACGATTACTATTTAAGGTAATTAATTCAATAGTTTCATTGAAGAGTGTTCAGTGATATCAGAGAATACATCTAGAACATTCTCCCCATTGTGGTAGTAATCTTGAATTTCTTGTCAACATCAAACACCTCAAGTAATAGTAATATCAAGTTGGCATTTAAACATTAAGTGGTCATAGTTTCTAAGATGAAGATTCTTCAACATTCCATATAGGGTCCCCATGTTAAACTATAGTGGTAGGGCACTTGTACATCCACCATATATGTAGAAAACCATCCATGGAACAGTACTGACAAGTTTGCTTCCAACTGACTCAGTAGTTTGAGAGAAGATACAAGTGTTAAAAGCTAACAGACTGTAACAATGAAAGTAAAATGATAAAAATAGACTAGTTGTTTGGATCAGGTATGACAAATGACAGGTAAATTACAACTTTTATGTCTAATGACAGCCATATTTGATAGAGAATCTTAAGGAAATAAAGAAACACTTATTTACTGTTGAAAGACCCGGGTGGCTCAATGAGTTAGGTAGTTACCTAACAACTCATACAAGCCTACCATCAATGCGGCGTGGGTTCGCACCCAGCTTCGTAAATTACAAAAAAGGGTGCACTCGACTCGCAGCTGCAAGTGACCAAGTTTACCAGTTGCTTGCCAATGGTCAGTGGTTCTCTCCGGGTAATCCGTCTTCTTTCACCACTAAAACTGGTCGCCATGATATAGCTGAAAGTGGCGTTAAACACAATAAATCAATATTTACTGTTAAACATTCTTATAGTATAGATATGAGCATACTGAAAATTTTCCTGTATTGGTCTTATAACATATTTTTTCTTGAATATATGTAGTTTCTGTTCAAATGCACACCACTACGATATAACTGAAATATTGTTGAAAGTGGTGTTAAACACCATAACCCATATTGATACTCAAGAAGCATGCCCGAAGATTGGTCATGTTGAATATGGCTTTATAACAATCCATAAATTGCTTTCTCCAGTTTCAGTTCAAAGTGAATCATGAAAAAATATCAAGTGAAAGCATGTCAGGTGGATGTTAACTTTGGTGAAAGCATGTCAGGTGGATGTTAACTTTGGTGAAAGCATGTCAGGTGGAGTTAACTTTGGTGAAAGAACTAACAACTAATCATGTATCAATTATTATTTAATATCATTATAACAAAATATATAAATATTTCAATAATAAAACAATTGTATAAAATCACAGTGATTTAAATTAACAATAAACTAGAACTGTGAGTGACCTCAGAGTGATACCCCCCGCTTGCAATACTATGATGTTCAAACTTTGGAATACAGGTATATTAGCAAGTTACCTATGAAAAAAGAACGGATATGGAGTAATGTCAAGGAGACAACATCCCATCTCCAAAATAAACTAACCAAGAACATACATCTAGGGGTCGCCACAAGGTCTTCAACAAAGTGGGATTGTTTAAAACCAATACGGTTTCATCAGTATACATGAGGATTACAACATTTCCTAACTTTTGTACAAGAGGATATAGGTCACATCAAATGTTATTGATTCAAAATTAATTATTTATTCTTGAGTAGTTTTTATATTGCAAATATCCAGATGTGAAAAGATCAATTAAAATCTTATTTCATTCAGGAATAGTTACGCTTACATCATCTTTCAAATTTTGGACAGGAACCATATTCCTTCATGCACATCTGCAGGCAGTGTATTACAACTGTGTAAAGTTTCATTTAAATCCAATGAGCCGTTTAGGAGGAGTTGCGCTTACAAGCCCATCTCTCCATACAGAACGTATTTCAGAGTATAAGTTAAATTATCCCCCCTTCCAAATTTTGGACAGCAACCATATTCCTACATGCACATCTGCAGGTAGTGTACTACAAATGTGTAAAGTTTCATAAAAATCCAATAAGTCGCTTAGGAGGAGTTGTGCTTACAAGGTACATGGATGGACGGACAGGGCGATTCCTATGTACCCCCCCCAAACTTTGCTTGCGTGGGTTATAAATATAGAGGAAAAAGTCATAGAACTCAATTTGCATAGTACCTCTTAAACTAATATGACAAGAGACCTGTGAGTCTGTATCAATCACCTGGTTATAAATAATCTATCATTCAATAATCATTAATCATATTTAAAACAGTAGACTGAATGAGCTTTGTGGTTTTTCAGAAGATATTCTAACATTTCTCCATTGTTCCTTTTAAACTTTTTTTTGTGTGGTGGTTATCCTGTAATTTCTGATCACCATAAATACAATTTTCTGAGGACATCTTGGATTTCAGATTGGCAAAACATTTTCTACATTCTCATTCACAGAACATTCCACCAATGTTTCCTTTTAAACAGTTGAGCAGTTTCAGAGAAAAATGATTTTAACCATTTTCTCACAAGTTCTTTCTTTGTTAAACTTAACCCTGAAGTGGTAGATACCTTGGATTTACAATGGGCACAGTTAATGTAGCTCATACAGTCATTTAAGGAACACTCCAGCATAGTTTCTATTAAAGCGGTTAAGAGGTTCCAGAGAAATAGATTAATTCAATCTATAAAAGAATTAAGAACTTTGTTAGAGACCATCCAGAGATCATTTATGTACAGTTTGTATTCAATCATATTTGTATTTTCTTAGAAAAATCTTCATTAATTTTCCCCATATGATCCTCGTGTAAAACTATGTCCTGCAATGGTAACCCCCTTTAAAACTATGTTCTGCAATGGTAACCCCCCTTTGATATTTGTATTGACATAAAAAACACACACTTTGTAAAGAATCACCCTAGGATCATTCCCACCATATAAACTATCAAACTGCTGTGTAGTTTTCAAGCAATAGAGCTTTCAAGTCTCAATCAATCAAATTGTATTATTGGTTATGGAAACCATGTTGAATTTTAAATTGGCACAAAATCACAAATTCTGATGAGATTCATCAAAGGAGCATTCATGTAATGTTTCTGTTCATTTGGACCAATAATTTCAGAAAAGAAGATTTTAACGTATCAAGACAACACTGGGGACAATGGATGCAAAGTAATGATATTAACTCACATGCACAAATGTGAAACTGACCTTTGGTATAATCTTGATGTTTTTTGCGATTGTCTAAATGGTTACTGTCATTATATTGAAGAAATTTGTTTGGAAAGTGTTTTGGATTTCAATAGTAAAGATTGTTTTCAAACTTGTTTATCACGATTGCTGAAAACTAGATAAATAAACAGAAACTGAAATGTTAAATAGCAAATACTATTTCAGTATTTGATGTAGTTTATATCAATTAAAATTAATCTATTTCTGTCCAATAGCTGAGCAACAAATAGAGGGTGTTGTTATCAGAGGGAGAAATAGAATGTGAAAGAATTATATTTCTTCTATATTTAATTGTCAAAAGAAATAAGAGAATGTGTCTCTCCGTTTATTTATTTATATCAGATACTGGTATATTCTTTTCATCATTTTGTTTGAATTTAATTAAATCGTCAAATGCTATACATTGTAAACACAGGTGGTGGAAGACTAGTTTCCTCATAAATTCCAAGAGACTGAAAAAATAAATAAAATATCTAAAAAAAGATAAAAATGTAGATGGCATCGGAGATTAGTTATTATTGCTGTCATGTAAGAGATGTGTCGTCTTTGGAAAGAAAATAATGAATGCAAAGTGTATGAAGGTTTTAAAAGGGCATAGAGGATTTAAGAAGTTAGAGCTAGTTTTGATCCAATAACCAGGATAATATTATTAACCAATATTTACTAGTGTTGATCATAAGTGATCAATTATGATATCTATGGTAGAAATTTAGCATCGAAGAATTTCATATACTCTGCATACACCATTAGAGTTACAGCGTTTACTGGGAATGCACGTAGACATGTGACACCTATACCACGGTAAAACACTTTAACACCATTTTCTTTGTAACTTTTAATCACACAATCATGAAAATTTGAATATATTTTTTTATCCACGTCTGCTTGAAGGCGACTCTTTACAACATCAAATGGAATAATGGCTGACCAACTAATAACACCTGCTAATCCTCCAGCAAAGAAGTTAATAACTGGGTGAGGTATACTTATCAGTTGAATGGACCCTTCATATGATAAAAACTCAAATATAGTAAAATATATTGCGCTGGCAATTACATCTCTTGGTAACTGTACTGTAAATCCTCGATACATTCCTGTCATACCATTCCGACGTATTATATCAGCGACACCCTCTAGTGGTCCATGATAAAATTTCATTCCTGAAAACAAAATGAATCCACTTTGTAAACTAACGTTCATGTAAAAAAATCTAAAAACATGTACTGGTATTCATTTATGTATTCAAAATATAAGTTCTATCACCTGGTTATCATTTGTTTATTTGGCTCAAAGGATAAGATGCCAAAACATAAATTGCTTACATATTCCATATACATATATTTATCCTGCAACAGTGTGAGTGAGTGATTGTTGTTTAACACCAACTCAGCATTATGACGATTCCAAGCCAACAAGTCTTTGCTCTTTCTCCTTACTGCCGAGTGCTTAGTGGAGAAGCAACAAATACCAACTTTATAGTTTTTGGTTTGACCCGACAAGGACTCGTACCCACGATCTACTGCAATTGAGGCAAGCATGACAACCATTACACCACCCGTGCAGTTCGAAAGCCTAGAGAATATGTGTTATTTTCTATTATATTCAGATTGTTGACAATCACTTTTTTTATTAGGAGGTGTTGTGGTCATGATCGTAGGGTAGTAGGATTTATAACTACTTATGCAATCAGTGCCTATCACCACTAACGTTGTGAGTTCAAACCTCACACAGACTAGGTGTACTCGATATATACAACATTACATGATAAAGCTTGTCAGTGACTTGTGCCAGGTCGATGGTTTTCTCCAGGCACTCCAATTTCCTCCACCAATAAAACTGACTGCCACGATATAATTGGAAACTGGTGTTTAATACCATAATCCCTAACCCCCTCTTTATATTACCTTTATGTACTCCATGAGGTATCTTACCATTATGTACTCCATGAGGTATCTTACCTTTATGTACTCCATGGGGTATCTTACCTTTATGTACTCCATGAGGTACCTTACCTTTATGTACTCCATGAGGTATCTTACCTTTATGTACTCCATGGGGTATCTTACCTTTATGTATTCCATGAGGTATCTTACCTTTATGTACTCCATGAGGTATCTTACCTTTATGTACTCCATGAGGTATCTTACCTTTATGTACTCCATGAGGTATCTTACCTTTATGTACTCCATGAGGTACCTTACCTTTATGTACTCCATGAGGTACCTTATCTTCATGTACTCCATGAGGTACCTTACCTTCATGTACTCCATGAGGTATCTTACCTTTATGTACTCCATGAGGTACCTTACCTTTATGTACTCCATGAGGTACCTTACCTTTATGTACTCCATGAGGTATCTTACCTTTATGTACTCCATGAGGTACCTTACCTTTATGTACTCCATGAGGTATCTTACCTTTATGTACTCCATGAGGTATCTGTGACTGTAAAACAACTTTGATGACTTCAATGGGACATGCTATTATTAGTTGGGCCATCCCTGCAACACTGCTGGCTATACCAACTTTAAGATAGTCTGGGTGGTCATGTTCCTTGTCTATACTGTTACCTAACACCTTTAATACTTGACTGTACACACCAAAAAATACAGAGTTTATTACTCCAGCAGATACCATTGGCCATGATAATCCACGAAAGAATCCATTAGACTACAATATTTAAAACATAAGTATTAATCACCTACAGGACTATACAATATATACAATTCTTTGTATCTAATATTTACTTTTATTTCTTCATAGAATAATATGGATTTGGATTTTTTAACATTTTTCAGGTATATTGTTGAACTTGGGGCTTTACATGTACTTTCTTATTAAAGATGACTGTATAACATAGGTTAAGTATTAATTCTACTGGTAACATAGTCATAGTAGGCATCGCTTCTACTACGTAACTTTAAGCTGTGTTAAATTGTATAAACTACACAAAATGTTATATTTGTTACTAAAATTATTATATATAAATAAACCTTACAATACAAGTGAAATTTCATTGAGTGAATAGAAAATATGAAGAACCCATTAAATATTACCCGTTTCGTACAAGACCAACATGCAGAGTTTGATTCTTATATTATTAGCTTACTGAAACAACAGTCCACAGATGATCATATCACTCCACTTGGACACATTATCCTGATTCTGAGCCAACCAGTCCCTATTCCTTAATGCCGAATTAGCGGGGCAGCAATAAATACCAATTTTACAACTTTTGGTTTGATCCGTCCACTGCACGCTAACCATAACACCATCGAGGCAGTAAGATTAATTGAAGTGCACCTGGAGTTATAACTCTGATATTTCTCCGGGGCCAAAGTTAAAAAAAATAAAAATTTATAAGTATGTATAAAAATGACAACATAAATGGAACAAAATATGAAAGATGTCAAACATGAATTAGGGAATTAACAATACTGTAAACCAGGAAATGTTTGCTGTCTGCTGATTTAACTTGGGTCTACAATTTATGTACCAAAACGTGTAGAAAACATCTCTTGTAAATGAGTTGAGTGAGCGATTGTTGTCTAATGTCAATTCAGCAATTTTTCAGCTATATCATGGCGAAAACAAGTTAATTTTCAATGAGATTATCAATAGGTCCGCTTTGTACTAGACCAACACGCTGAGTTGGATTTTTATAGTGCTAGCTCACTGAATCAACAGTCCGCGGGAAGACATGTCGCTCCACTCGGACACATTATTCTGATTCCGAGTCAACCAGTCCTTGCTCTTTCTCCTTAATGCTGTGTGCTTAGCGGAGAAGCAACAAATACCAATTTCATAGTCTTTGGTTTGACCTGACTGAGGCTGAACCCACGATCTTGTAAATGAATTATGCGAGTACCTTTAATGTTATTGTACATGATGCATGCTGAAAACACAGTTTCAGGACTGGTCAAACGAAGTTACAGAAAAACAAACTCGATGAATTCAAAATTGACATGCGAGTAAGTGCGTTTGAGCCATTAAATGAAAGGTGGATCATAAAAACACACAAACAATTAGCAACTAAAACCGACCTCATTAAGAGTACTACAATTAATAATAAAATTGTTGTATCAATGTTATGGATTTGTCATCTGAACACATAATGGTGTGATGTCTGTAGTCATCATGTGGTCTGGTTTTATGTGAAAAAATAAAATAAAATGGCCATGCATATTTCCTGATATACAGTAATAATCCAATATCCTGCAATTTTGAAAGTAATTTTTTGGCAGGGTTATGTTTCTTAACTGTTGACTCATCGTGCTATATACAGAGACATGCCAAAAGTATTTGTTACTGTATTTTTTTTTCTAGATATTTCATTTACAAAAACAATTTGTCAAAAAATTATCCTGAGGTCAATTGTTGTCTGATCTTAATAAAATGTGGATCAACAAAAGTTAAAATGTATGTAGTTTTGTGTAGTTATTGTCAAATATTTTTTGCAGCATGATTTTTAAATATTGATAATGTAAATATCAACTTAAATCATAGGTATTCTAATGTACAATAATTATATTAAGTTGTTGATGTTAGAAATAACATTTTGTGTAAAGATTGTCATGTTCGTGATCATATGGTAGTTAGATTTACAACTAACTATGCAATCAGTGTCTATCACCACTAATGTTGTGAGTTTGAATCATGCTCATGGCGAGGTGTACTGGATACAACATTTTGTGATAAAGCATGTCAGTGGTTTTCTCCAGGATTTCTTCCACCAATAAAACTGACCGCCACGATGTGATTTTAAATGATACGTATACTAAAAATATTTCAGTGACAAATCCTTGTATTTTCTCCAGGCTACAGACATTAAGGGGACGATTTAAAATGTACAAACCCACGACTGTTTCTTGATTACAGAGACACAATCCCAGACATTTCTGTAAATGTTACCTTTATCTTGTACTTGAAGCTGAACCTAAATGTTAATGAAAAAAAACAAAAAAACAAATAAAATTTAAATTGAGTTTTATCAAACAAAAATATAGCCTAAATATATATACTAAATCAATGTCTAAATATCGGTATGACACAACGATAAAGCAATCTTTTTTTCAGGATATTGTACCACTGTCATTTTATTCTAGCAGGTTTTGTTCCACTATAAAGAAACCCAATATAAAAAACAGTACATTTCAGTGAATTCATTTCTATCTGTACACTCTGTTGTGCTGCAGAAACTCTGTAAGATCAACTAAATTTGAAGAAATATACTACTGTTTATATATTTATAGTTGATAAATTAACAAGTGTATGTAGACAGATCTATGTCTCGTCTGCCCCCTGTAAACTGTTTTTTTTTTTAATTGTTTATTTTAAAAATAGAAGTGTTATAGAATTGAAGTTCAATACATATACAATAGATGAAAAAAAAAAATAATATAAATAAAAAGATATTTTGTTTTCATACAAACAACTCAAAACATAATATGTATCAATAGATAATCAGCCATTCATTGCCACCTCAACATTAAGCCATTTTTTTTTATCATTATTATTATTTTTTGTTAATTTGCTCTTTCTGTTTGGGGGATGTGTAGAAGGTGGAGTTTTTTCTACTTTGATATGAACTGTCATAGGAAAAGTATGGAGAGTTGGGTAGAAATGATATACAATAGACTTTTGTAGCAGTTACAATGTACATTTCTAAAGCTGCAAACAAAGTCTTTTACATGCCCCTCTCCAAACCCTACATCCACTATAGACAATGGTCGTGCTTCCCTTATTATTTAACATGACAACCCGTAACGAGAGGGCATTCCCTATCTGCCACCTGATGACATGGTAGACAGCTCTGTGGATTGAGCACTTGAGAACCCTCACTAATATGTAATAGTTCCACTATAATTTGTAGTTTTACTTAACTACCGGTACTGTTTGTTCATGTTATATCCAAATATATCAATTTTAATGGAAAATATTACCTATGTTGTTGTTCTTGTTTAGTTATCTACTGTCTGACAATGAGCAATGAGAGAACATGATGTGCTACTTTATCACAGGTATAAATGACAGACTACTTTATCACAGGTATAAATGACAGACTACAGTAGGCTGAAGTTGGCTTGGTTTATCGTGTTTAACACCACCTTCAACAATATTTCAGTTATATTATGGTGGTCAGTTTGGCGGAGGAAACCGGAGTATGCAATGAAAACCACAGACCAGTCGCAAGTCACTGACAAAATTTATCTCATAATGTTGTATCGAGTACACCTCGCCATGAACGGGGGAGGATGAAGTATCTACAATTAAGTTACCTTAACAGTATCAAATGGATGTCCTACCAGTACTCCAGCAGAACCTGTATTAAATAGAATAAATAACAGTATATACTACCAGTACTCCAGCAGAACCTGTATTAAATAGAATAAATAACAGTATATACTACCAGTACTCCAGCAGAACCTGTATTAAATAGAATAAATAACAGTATATACTACCAGTACTCCAGCAGAACCTGTATTAAATAGAATAAATAACAGTATATACTACCAGTACTCCAGCAGAATCTGTATTAAATAGAATAAATAACAGTATATACTACCAGTACTCCAGCAGAATCTGTATTAAATAGAATAAATAACAGTATATACTACCAGTACTCCAGCAGAACCTGTATTAAATAGTATAAATAACAGTATATACTACCAGTACTCCAGCAGAACCTGTATTAAATAGAATAAATAACAGTATATACTACCAGTACTCCAGCAGAACCTGTATTAAATAGAATAAATAACAGTATATACTACCAGTACTCCAGCAGAACCTGTATTAAATAGAATAAATAACAGTATATACTACCAGTACTCCAGCAGAACCTGCATTAAATAGAATAAATAACAGTATATACTACCAGTACTCCAGCAGAACCTGTATTAAATAGAATAAATAACAGTATATACTACCAGTACTCCAGCAGAACCTGTATTAAATAGAATAAATAACAGTATATACTACCAGTACTCCAGCAGAACCTGCATTAAATAGAATAAATAACAGTATATACTACCAGTACTCCAGCAGAACCTGTATTAAATAGAATAAATAACAGTATATACTACCAGTACTCCAGCAGAACCTGTATTAAATAGAATAAATAACAGTATATACTACCAGTACTCCAGCAGAACCTGTATTAAATAGAATAAATAACAGTATATACTACCAGTACTCCAGCAGAACCTGCATTAAATAGAATAAATAACAGTATATACTACCAGTACTCCAGCAGAACCTGTATTAAATAGAATAAATAACAGTATATACTACCAGTACTCCAGCAGAACCTGCATTAAATAGAATAAATAACAGTATATACTACCAGTACTCCAGCAGAACCTGTATTAAATAGAATAAATAACAGTATATACTACCAGTACTCCAGCAGAACCTGCATTAAATAGAATAAATAACAGTATATACTACCAGTACTCCAGCAGAACCTGCATTAAATAGTATAAATAACAGTATATACTACCAGTACTCCAGCAGAACCTGTATTAAATAGAATAAATAACAGTATATACTACCAGTACTCCAGCAGAACCTGTATTAAATAGTATAAATAACAGTATATACTACCAGTACTCCAGCAGAACCTGTATTAAATAGAATAAATAACAGTATATACTACCAGTACTCCAGCAGAACCTGTATTAAATAGAATAAATAACAGTATATACTACCAGTACTCCAGCAGAACCTGTATTAAATAGAATAAATAACAGTATATACTACCAGTACTCCAGCAGAACCTGCATTAAATAGAATAAATAACAGTATATACTACCAGTACTCCAGCAGAACCTGTATTAAATAGAATAAATAACAGTATATACTACCAGTACTCCAGCAGAACCTGCATTAAATAGAATAAATAACAGTATATACTACCAGTACTCCAGCAGAACCTGCATTAAATAGAATAAATAACAGTATATACTACCAGTACTCCAGCAGAACCTGTATTAAATAGAATAAATAACAGTATATACTACCAGTACTGCAGCAGAACCTGTATTAAATAGAATAAATAACAGTATATACTACCAGTACTCCAGCAGAACCTGTATTAAATAGAATAAATAACAGTATATACTACCAGTACTCCAGCAGAACCTGTATTAAATAGAATAAATAACAGTATATACTACCAGTACTCCAGCAGAACCTGTATTAAATAGAATAAATAACAGTATATACTACCAGTACTCCAGCAGAACCTGTATTAAATAGAATAAATAACAGTATATACTACCAGTACTCCAGCAGAACCTGTATTAAATAGAATAAATAACAGTATATACTACCAGTACTCCAGCAGAACCTGTATTAAATAGAATAAATAACAGTATATACTACCAGTACTCCAGCAGAACCTGTATTAAATAGAATAAATAACAGTATATACTACCAGTACTCCAGCAGAACCTGTATTAAATAGAATAAATAACAGTATATACTACCAGTACTCCAGCAGAACCTGTATTAAATAGAATAAATAACAGTATATACTACCAGTACTCCAGCAGAACCTGTATTAAATAGTATAAATAACAGTATATACTACCAGTACTCCAGCAGAACCTGTATTAAATAGAATAAATAACAGTATATACTACCAGTACTCCAGCAGAACCTGTATTAAATAGTATAAATAACAGTATATACTACCAGTACTCCAGCAGAACCTGTATTAAATAGTATAAATAACAGTATATACTACCAGTACTCCAGCAGAACCTGTATTAAATAGAATAAATAACAGTATATACTACCAGTACTCCAGCAGAACCTGTATTAAATAGAATAAATAACAGTATATACTACCAGTACTCCAGCAGAACCTGTATTAAATAGAATAAATAACAGTATATACTACCAGTACTCCAGCAGAACCTGTATTAAATAGAATAAATAACAGTATATACTACCAGTACTCCAGCAGAACCTGTATTAAATAGAATAAATAACAGTATATACTACCAGTACTCCAGCAGAACCTGTATTAAATAGAATAAATAACAGTATATACTACCAGTACTCCAGCAGAACCTGTATTAAATAGAATAAATAACAGTATATACTACCAGTACTCCAGCAGAACCTGTATTAAATAGAATAAATAACAGTATATACTACCAGTACTCCAGCAGAACCTGTATTAAATAGAATAAATAACAGTATATACTACCAGTACTCCAGCAGAACCTGTATTAAATAGAATAAATAACAGTATATACTACCAGTACTCCAGCAGAACCTGTATTAAATAGAATAAATAACAGTATATACTACCAGTACTCCAGCAGAACCTGTATTAAATAGAATAAATAACAGTATATACTACCAGTACTCCAGCAGAACCTGTATTAAATAGTATAAATAACAGTATATACTATCAGTACTCCAGCAGAACCTGTATTAAATAGAATAAATAACAGTATATACTACCAGTACTCCAGCAGAACCTGTATTAAATAGAATAAATAACAGTATATACTACCAGTACTCCAGCAGAACCTGTATTAAATAGAATAAATAACAGTATATACTACCAGTACTCCAGCAGAACCTGTATTAAATAGAATAAATAACAGTATATACTACCAGTACTCCAGCAGAACCTGTATTAAAAAGAATAAATAACAGTATATACTACCAGTACTCCAGCAGAACCTGTATTAAATAGAATAAATAACAGTATATACTACCAGTACTCCAGCAGAACCTGTATTAAATAGTATAAATAACAGTATATACTACCAGTACTCCAGCAGAACCTGCATTAAATAGAATAAATAACAGTATATACTACCAGTACTCCAGCAGAACCTGTATTAAATAGAATAAATAACAGTATATACTACCAGTACTCCAGCAGAACCTGTATTAAATAGAATAAATAACAGTATATACTACCAGTACTCCAGCAGAACCTGTATTAAATAGAATAAATAACAGTATATACTACCAGTACTCCAGCAGAACCTGTATTAAATAGAATAAATAACAGTATATACTACCAGTACTCCAGCAGAACCTGTATTAAATAGAATAAATAACAGTATATACTACCAGTACTCCAGCAGAACCTGTATTAAATAGAATAAATAACAGTATATACTACCAGTACTCCAGCAGAACCTGTATTAAATAGTATAAATAACAGTATATACTACCAGTACTCCAGCAGAACCTGTATTAAATAGAATAAATAACAGTATATACTACCAGTACTCCAGCAGAACCTGTATTAAATAGTATAAATAACAGTATATACTACCAGTACTCCAGCAGAACCTGTATTAAATAGAATAAATAACAGTATATACTACCAGTACTCCAGCAGAACCTGTATTAAATAGAATAAATAACAGTATATACTACCAGTACTCCAGCAGAACCTGTATTAAATAGAATAAATAACAGTATATACTACCAGTACTCCAGCAGAACCTGTATTAAATAGAATAAATAACAGTATATACTACCAGTACTCCAGCAGAACCTGTATTAAATAGAATAAATAACAGTATATACTACCAGTACTCCAGCAGAACCTGTATTAAATAGAATAAATAACAGTATATACTACCAGTACTCCAGCAGAACCTGTATTAAATAGAATAAATAACAGTATATACTACCAGTACTCCAGCAGAACCTGTATTAAATAGAATAAATAACAGTATATACTACCAGTACTCCAGCAGAACCTGTATTAAATAGAATAAATAACAGTATATACTACCAGTACTCCAGCAGAACCTGTATTAAATAGAATAAATAACAGTATATACTACCAGTACTCCAGCAGAACCTGTATTAAATAGTATAAATAACAGTATATACTATCAGTACTCCAGCAGAACCTGTATTAAATAGAATAAATAACAGTATATACTACCAGTACTCCAGCAGAACCTGTATTAAATAGAATAAATAACAGTATATACTACCAGTACTCCAGCAGAACCTGTATTAAATAGAATAAATAACAGTATATACTACCAGTACTCCAGCAGAACCTGTATTAAATAGAATAAATAACAGTATATACTACCAGTACTCCAGCAGAACCTGTATTAAAAAGAATAAATAACAGTATATACTACCAGTACTCCAGCAGAACCTGTATTAAATAGAATAAATAACAGTATATACTACCAGTACTCCAGCAGAACCTGTATTAAATAGAATAAATAACAGTATATACTACCAGTACTCCAGCAGAACCTGTATTAAATAGTATAAATAACAGTATATACTACCAGTACTCCAGCAGAACCTGTATTAAATAGTATAAATAACAGTATATACTACCAGTACTCCAGCAGAACCTGTATTAAATAGAATAAATAACAGTATATACTACCAGTACTCCAGCAGAACCTGTATTAAATAGAATAAATAACAGTATATACTACCAGTACTCCAGCAGAACCTGTATTAAATAGAATAAATAACAGTATATACTACCAGTACTCCAGCAGAACCTGTATTAAATAGAATAAATAACAGTATATACTACCAGTACTCCAGCAGAACCTGTATTAAATAGAATAAATAACAGTATATACTACCAGTACTCCAGCAGAACCTGTATTAAATAGAATAAATAACAGTATATACTACCAGTACTCCAGCAGAACCTGTATTAAATAGTATAAATAACAGTATATACTACCAGTACTCCAGCAGAACCTGTATTAAATAGAATAAATAACAGTATATACTACCAGTACTCCAGCAGAACCTGTATTAAATAGAATAAATAACAGTATATACTACCAGTACTCCAGCAGAACCTGTATTAAATAGAATAAATAACAGTATATACTACCAGTACTCCAGCAGAACCTGTATTAAATAGAATAAATAACAGTATATACTACCAGTACTCCAGCAGAACCTGTATTAAATAGTATAAATAACAGTATATACTACCAGTACTCCAGCAGAACCTGTATTAAATAGAATAAATAACAGTATATACTACCAGTACTCCAGCAGAACCTGTATTAAATAGAATAAATAACAGTATATACTACCAGTACTCCAGCAGAACCTGTATTAAATAGAATAAATAACAGTATATACTACCAGTACTCCAGCAGAACCTGTATTAAATAGAATAAATAACAGTATATACTACCAGTACTCCAGCAGAACCTGTATTAAATAGAATAAATAACAGTATATACTACCAGTACTCCAGCAGAACCTGTATTAAATAGAATAAATAACAGTATATACTACCAGTACTCCAGCAGAACCTGTATTAAATAGAATAAATAACAGTATATACTACCAGTACTCCAGCAGAACCTGTATTAAAAAGAATAAATAACAGTATATACTACCAGTACTCCAGCAGAACCTGTATTAAATAGAATAAATAACAGTATATACTACCAGTACTCCAGCAGAACCTGTATTAAATAGTATAAATAACAGTATATACTACCAGTACTCCAGCAGAACCTGTATTAAATAGAATAAATAACAGTATATACTACCAGTACTCCAGCAGAACCTGTATTAAATAGAATAAATAACAGTATATACTACCAGTACTCCAGCAGAACCTGTATTAAATAGAATAAATAACAGTATATACTACCAGTACTCCAGCAGAACCTGTATTAAATAGAATAAATAACAGTATATACTACCAGTACTCCAGCAGAACCTGTATTAAATAGAATAAATAACAGTATATACTACCAGTACTCCAGCAGAACCTGTATTAAATAGAATAAATAACAGTATATACTACCAGTACTCCAGCAGAACCTGTATTAAATAGTATAAATAACAGTATATACTACCAGTACTCCAGCAGAACCTGTATTAAATAGAATAAATAACAGTATATACTACCAGTACTCCAGCAGAACCTGTATTAAATAGAATAAATAACAGTATATACTACCAGTACTCCAGCAGAACCTGTATTAAATAGAATAAATAACAGTATATACTACCAGTACTCCAGCAGAACCTGTATTAAATAGTATAAATAACAGTATATACTACCAGTACTCCAGCAGAACCTGTATTAAATAGAATAAATAACAGTATATACTACCAGTACTCCAGCAGAACCTGTATTAAATAGAATAAATAACAGTATATACTACCAGTACTCCAGCAGAACCTGTATTAAATAGAATAAATAACAGTATATACTACCAGTACTCCAGCAGAACCTGTATTAAATAGAATAAATAACAGTATATACTACCAGTACTCCAGCAGAACCTGTATTAAATAGAATAAATAACAGTATATACTACCAGTACTCCAGCAGAACCTGTATTAAATAGAATAAATAACAGTATATACTACCAGTACTCCAGCAGAACCTGCATTAAATAGAATAAATAACAGTATATACTACCAGTACTCCAGCAGAACCTGCATTAAATAGAATAAATAACAGTATATACTACCAGTACTCCAGCAGAACCTGCATTAAATAGAATAAATAACAGTATATACTACCAGTACTCCAGCAGAACCTGTATTAAATAGAATAAATAACAGTATATACTACCAGTACTCCAGCAGAACCTGTATTAAATAGAATAAATAACAGTATATACTACCAGTACTCCAGCAGAACCTGTATTAAATAGAATAAATAACCGTATATACTACCAGTACTCCAGCAGAACCTGCATTAAATAGAATAAATAACAGTATATACTACCAGTACTCCAGCAGAACCTGTATTAAATAGAATAAATAACAGTATATACTACCAGTACTCCAGCAGAACCTGTATTAAATAGAATAAATAACAGTATATACTACCAGTACTCCAGCAGAACCTGCATTAAATAGAATAAATAACAGTATATACTACCAGTACTCCAGCAGAACCTGTATTAAATAGAATAAATAACAGTATATACTACCAGTACTCCAGCAGAACCTGTATTAAATAGAATAAATAACAGTATATACTACCAGTACTCCAGCAGAACCTGCATTAAATAGAATAAATAACAGTATATACTACCAGTACTCCAGCAGAACCTGTATTAAATAGTATAAATAACAGTATATACTACCAGTACTCCAGCAGAACCTGTATTAAATAGTATAAATAACAGTATATACTACCAGTACTCCAGCAGAACCTGTATTAAATAGAATAAATAACAGTATATACTACCAGTACTCCAGCAGAACCTGTATTAAATAGAATAAATAACAGTATATACTACCAGTACTCCAGCAGAACCTGCATTAAATAGAATAAATAACAGTATATACTACCAGTACTCCAGCAGAACCTGTATTAAATAGAATAAATAACAGTATATACTACCAGTACTCCAGCAGAACCTGTATTAAATAGAATAAATAACAGTATATACTACCAGTACTCCAGCAGAACCTGTATTAAATAGAATAAATAACAGTATATACTACCAGTACTCCAGCAGAACCTGCATTAAATAGAATAAATAACAGTATATACTACCAGTACTCCAGCAGAACCTGTATTAAATAGAATAAATAACAGTATATAGCAAAAGCATTTGTTTAAATACATTTGTGTTTTATACCAACATCTATAGATGTTTGTTATCTATGATTCATTATATTAAAAGTTTGTGGGAATCATATCAGTGAAAGAAGAGCAAATGTACACAAATCAAAAGTATACAACTGTCCTTCATGAAAATAACAGAAGACAACTTAAAAAATTATCATGGAGTATTAAAATAAACTTTGACCTGAAACATTTCTCAGGACAATCTTATGGTAGTTGTATTGTTATGTCACTTTGAAATCAGAGTCTGTCACCACTAAAGTTAAGAGTAATATTTTTGTTTAATGTCAAATGAGGAATATTAGACAAAACTTCCTCAAATATGATAAAAATTATTAGGGACTTGGTAGTAATTTCCTCCACCAAGTAACAACTAAAACATTGTTGAAAGTGTTATTAATTATTAATTACCCATTCCACAGATAGATAACCACAAACATTTCTTTACCTGATATCAAGCCACCAACAAAGTCATGAAAAACTCCATCTGCCATTTTATGCTTGTGATCAATACTTTTCACATCGTCTGAAATTAGTGAAAGGAAAATTTGCATAAACAATGGTAAAGCGTGTAAATAACATAAATTTGTATATGTAAGAGAGCAATTGTAGTTTAATGACAACTGAGGATTTTGTTCAAATATAATATGAACAAGTTACTTGTGATGATGTCTGTTTTGTACTAGAAAATCAAATTTAGTTAAAATGAACTGTACACCAGTTTCAAAGTAATAGGTGTGGATATCATTTCACATTTGTAACAGTGGATAGGATATCATTTCACATTTGTAACAGTGGATAGTATATCATTTCACATTTGTAACAGTGGATAGTATATCATTTCACATTTGTAACAGTGGATAGTATATCATTTCACATTTGTAACAGTGGATAGTATATCATTTCACATTTGTAACAGTGGATAGGATATCATTTCACATTTGTAACAGTGGATAGGATATCATTTCACATTTGTAACAGTGGATAGGATATCATTTCACATTTGTAACAGTGGATAGGATATTATTTCACATTTGTAACAGTGAATAGACTTGTGTCCTACTATATCATGGCAAGAACAAGTTACATTACAATGAGATGACTAGATCAACACGCTGAGTTTGATTATTCAAGTGCTAGCTACCTGAAACAACAGTTCACGGGTGGATATGTTGCTCCACTCAGACACATCATTACAAACTAGAGGCTCACCTGAGCCTGTATTATTCACCTCAGCATTTATACAATTTATTTTCAATCAAATCTAGAAAATATTCTTTTTGATTTCAAATGTGGTCCCAATCCATTGAAATAGGGCTTAGGGTGAGGGTTATGGTGTTGAATGCCACTTTCAACAATATTTCAGTTATATTATGGCATAAAAAGACCCATCAAAATCAGATTTGAAATAATATTGGGCATTGCTCCCTTTTGGCTCCGTCATATCTTGGAAAAGGTTTATTACATTTCTGTGGCCATATTCCAGACAGGAATTTTTCAAAGGAATTCAATGGATAAGTCCAACTTAAAATAAAAAAGGTATCATTTGGGTGTTGGTCTGTTTTGACTTATTTTAACACCTTTTATCACGGAAACCACAAGAGCTAGATCAAATTTGGTTGAAAAATACAGGCAGAAAAATTCATAAAAGGAATAAAGAGAAAATAAAACTATCAAAATAGGACTTGAAATAAAAATTAATTTTTTTTGTGTCGGTCCCATTTTAACCTCCTTATATCTAGGAAACAGTAAAGAGCCATAAAAAACTGCTGGCATACTAAATAAAGAGAATTTTATGAGGAACATAAAGAAAAATCTTCCTCAAGATTAGTTGAAAAATAAACACTTGACATACACAAAAACCGTCAACACCTTTTTTGACATGTTTGGGCTCTTGTTTCTTTTATTTACTGCCATTCAACAAAAATTGTTTCATTTGTGTACTTCCAATCACCTGAAAAAGCATAAATGTTTTAGAGGACCATTGAGTGAACATTCCTACCAGGTTTGGTTCCAATTTGCTCAATGGTTTCAGAGAGGAAGATTAAAAACAGATACCACCATTTTTTTATACCTTTGGTCCTCAAGTGTTTTCTTTTTCAGTAATTCTGATTGACAAAGAAACATAAACTTTTTAGAGGACCACCCAATGAACAAGTTTGGTTCCAATAAAAATAGCCAAGTGTTTGAAGAGATGATTAAAAACAGGCAAAGCCCATTTTGACACAATTGTGTCTCTTGTTTTTGTGTAATTCTGATAAAAAACAAAAACAAAAAAAACCCATAATTTTTTAAGATGCCCATCTAATGATCTATTTAACATTCCTACCAGGTTTGGTTCCAATTGGCCCAGTAGTTTGAGAGAAGAAGATTAAAATGTAAAGGTTTACGAACAACCATTATGACAGAAGCCAAGTGATGGCACATCTCACAGGATCATGCGAGCTAAAAAGGGGGTCCTAGGATACTATGGTAGTTAAATTAAAAATACGGAGGCGAAAATTACTTGAAATATCACATGAATACAATGAACAGCATAGCAAATATATGATTGGACTATATCATATACTATTACTGGTATGGTCTAGTAATGTAATTTCGATAACAAGGAATTTTCTATAGCTATTTTTATTTGCATCTGCAATAATTTGCATACGAAAATCAAATAAAATACTGATAAAAATATTATTAACCGTAAGTTGTGTTGTTGTTTTCCTCAATGCAAAAATATATGTTTGTTTTGTACAAAATGGCATTCCATTTTTTAATATTTAATTTGGAACGTCATCAAATGGAATTATTCAGCCCGGGACAGTTGGAATGGCTCCTTCCGCCCATGGAAGTCAGTAAACTTCAGCATCCAACAAAAAGTTCTCCGTGACGCTCTGATGATGGATTAATTCCCGAAAAAAGGCGAAAGTATATTTAGGTAGTAAAAGTATGGAATCGAAGCATACCACAAGATTTACACAAAAAAAGCGTGCAAATAAATAAACCGCTTTGTTTATATTTTGACATTGGAAACCAGAAACAACTGACAAACATAAGTTATAACAAATCAGCACATGGACATGGTTAACCATACATAAAATCATAGCTATAGAGATACACATAGTATAAATAAAATACAGGCATGGTCTGATGTGAAACATCAAAATTATACAGAAAAATTATCGAAAGACACGTCGGTTTGGAGTTTCAAAATAATGTTCACTTACTACTTTCAATTTCGTCGCGGGAAAATGTATTGACGTTTTGCAGCGACACCTATTGTTTATGTTTTTTCATGTTTTGATTACCCGGATGAAAGAGCATTTGGACACAAACAACTCGAAAATGTCAGGCTATTTTTTCTGCTTGGCACATATTTCTAATTTACCAACACAAATTTATGTATTCATGGATATCTATATTTTCATATGCGTATATTTAGAAATAAAGTTATACATTAGTTTTATCATAAAATTGCTGTTTTTCCAGTGACACTACATAGAAAAATGTCATGTGTTTCCGCCAAATTTCCTGATATGCGCATGCTCATCAGTTGAAGTCTGGGAGAAAATGTACGCCCACGTGATTTTTAACCAATCAATTTGCAGAATTTTCCAATGACAAGTTGTTGTTTCATTTAGTCGTGGTAGCCGAAAATATTAGTTAAAGGGTTTCAAGATGAATTATCGTAAATAGTTAGGCATACAGAAACGAGAGAACCCTTCAGAAGTGAAGATATTGTCTACCAACACACGAAGGACCAGAAATATCTCTAAAAATGGTAAAATCTTGATCAGTTTTGACACCAAATAACGTGCTGTTTCAAAGCGTCGGCCTGTATGTTGTAAACAAATTTGGTGTCGCTAGTAAAGCAACGTCGGTCATTGTTATTAGGTGAATGTATCCTCTCACACTGTAGGCATACACCCATATTTTGACATATACTGTCATGGTACAGTAACAAGATGTTTTTAAAGTGTTAAATTATGTTTAACAGAAAAGGGGGGATAACATTGTTTTTCAAATGAAACCTTTGGCTCTGAAATAACTCTGGACACCATAAAATCTCCTGTACTTTATTTGTTTCAAGTTGTTGAAGGTAATATCTCATTCAATTTATCAAATGAAATACAATTTTACTCGGATACAAGGTAGTTTTAATATTGCCCAAGATCTGGAAGTAACTAGTTGATCATAGGATAGGCTTAGATACGATAACGTAACCCTCAGTCCACTTTTGCTCCCAGCGAGGGTTACGAATCGGCTCCATTCAACGTATGGGAGCAGCGCCCGGAGTGATTCATACTGGGCGTTTTTTTTGTCCTAATTCTGTTGTAAGTGGTTGGAAAAATTAACGGGGTGAAAGATAAATATATTTAGGTAAACCTTGAGGTGTTAAGTTAACGTTGCATCAATCCATGGTAGACTTGTATCCATCTGAGAATTTGAATGCCTAAAATCTTCTTTCTGTCCGACATTTTGTTTACAAGTTGCTATTTCACGTGCACTTGCCTCGTTTTGGAGATATCCTTATTTGGATCAATCGTAGTAATATATTATAGTAAAGTTTTTCATATTTGGCATTCAGATCCATATATGGATAGGCTCCGCCCATCACGAGAGTATACGTAAGGTGCCATGGCGGACAAGAAACAATTTTCGAATACTAAGTCGATCGTGAAGGTAGAAACAGGTATTGTAACACTTATTTCGTATCGCCATTACTTAAAAATTGTAGGGAATAATAAGTTATGACCAGATATGCAAAAAGAAAGTTGAAATATTCAAATTTTAATTTGCTCCCATACGTTGAATGGGACCGATTCGTAACCCTAACTGGAGCACAAGCGGAATGAGGGTTACGTTATCGTATCTAAGGATAGGCTATACTCTGTGACCGGTTGACCAGGGGCGGATCCAGGATTTGTGGTTAGGGGGGACGTGAGTAGGTGTGGGATCTGGGAACCGCTTAAGGTCCCCAGCGGGTCCAGGGCGAGAGCCCCAGAAGCTCTGGGGGTTTGAGGAATTACAGACATTCAGGGATTTAGCCAGGATTTTGAGACCATTAGTCACTTTTGCGGAACAGATTTTTTTTTTTAATTATGAATAAACAAGAATATAATGAGCTTAATCTTATAATCAGTTACGTTGCCTTATTAGTTAGTAATGGAGATTGAAAACTACGCATTTTATACGCTCGTGTACAATTTTACACGCCACGGGCTTCGGACTACCGCCTAATTTCGAAGACTGATATATATATATATAAATAAATTCAAAAATTTGATTCGGGTCAGTAAGTTCAAATTTTTGTTTTGAGGACTGGACACACCTTAAAGGTGATAAATCATCAGCTAGTTTTGTCCAATGAAGATAATGATTGAACAGGATTGTATTTGAAACCATGTATTTCTTTAATTGGAATTAGCAACTGAATTAGAGACTTTTTTTAATCAACGACAATGAATCCTGGACATTTCTCACATAAAAATCTCCGACCTTTTAATTCAATTACCAGCTGATGAAATGGAAATCTCTACCAACATGTCATAAATGTCAGTAATTCTATTCTGCAGATTACACAGGTACCATAGATAATTTTTACCCAATTTTATCGTTATTGTAATATAATAATTAATCATTGTAGACTGGAGATGAGCCTCCATATTTGTCTGTTGGTACAGAAGTTAGTGCCAAGTACAGAGGAGCATTCTGTGAAGCTAAAGTCAAAAAACTGGTTAGATCTGTAAAATGCAAGGTAAGACTTAAGTACATATTTATTTTTTGTTTTTAGCTCACCTTGCCAAAAGCAATGTGAGCTTTTACCATCACCTGGTGTACGTCGTATGTCGTCCGTTAACTTTTCACATTTTAATCATCTCCTCTGAAACCCCTCAGCTAAATGAACTGAAGCTTGGTAGGAAGC
The DNA here is from genome assembly GCA_963383655.1 of Bathymodiolus septemdierum. NCBI lineage: Eukaryota > Metazoa > Mollusca > Bivalvia > Mytilida > Modiolidae > Bathymodiolus > Bathymodiolus septemdierum. Next base: position 15,531,980 of record OY726519.1, on the reverse strand, counting down.
ATCTATGGAAGGTCCTCTATAAAGATTGCTTATTTTGTTCCGATCCATTACCAAACATGGCCGTCACAGGCAATTCTTGTTTCTGAATCTGATTGGCTGATTTTTAAAATTCTTCTCCTCTGAAACCGTTTACTTGGTAGGAAGCTTCTATGGGCAGTCCTCTCTAAAGATTGCACATTTTGTCCCGATCCATTAACAAACATGGCCGCCACAGGCAATTCTTGTTTCTGATTGGCCGATATAAAAAAATCTTCTCCTCTGAAACCACTTGGCCAAATGAACCAAAACTTGGTAGGAAGCATCTATGGAAGGTTCTTTATAAAGATTGCTGATTTTGTCACTATTGGTTAACAAGCATGGCTGTCACAGGCAATTCTTGTTTCTGATTGGTTGATTTCTAAAAAATCTTCTCCTCTGTTAAAAGAAAGATAACTCTTGCCCTTAGAAATTAAATAATGCTGATATAGTGTAACATGTTTATTCTATACATTACAAGTAGGTATTCATATTTTAATATTCTTTTAAGCAAACCTTGCCAAAGGCAATTCTGAGCTTTTGTCATCATTTGGTGTCCGTTTACTTTTCACATTTTAATCTTCTCCTCTGAAAACCCTCAGCCAAATGAACTGAAACTTGGTAGGAAGCATCTATGGAAGGTTATCTCTAAAGAGTGCACATTTTATTATGATCCATTACCAAACATGGCCACCACAGGCAATTCTTGTTTCTGATGGGCCGATTTTTTTAAATCTTCTGAAACCGCTTGGCCAAATGAACCGAAATTAGGTAGGAAGCATCTATGGAATGTCCTCTATGAAGATTGCTCATTTCGTCCCGATTGTTAACAAACATGGCTACCACCGAGACTTGGTAGGAATCATCTATGGAATGTCTTCTATTAAGATTGCTCATTTCATTCCGATCGGTTAGCAAACATGGCTACCACCGAAACTAGGTAGGAATCATCTATGGAATGTCCTCTATTAAGATTGCTCATTTCGTCCCGATCGGTTAGCAAACATGGCAACCACATGCAATTCTTGTTTCTGATTGGTCGATTTCTTAAAAATCTTCTCCTTTGAAACTGCTTAGTCATATGAACCGAAACTTGGTAGGAAGCATCTACATGTATAGAAGGTTCTGTATTAAGTTTCCTGAAAGCAGAATGAAAGGTGAGCGATACAAGCTCAGCCCACTGAGCCTCTAGTTAAAAAATGCAGCTCATTTTTTTCATCACAGTATTTTGATACTAACTATTCAAATTAGTTATGTTTAAATATATTTTTTTGAAAGAGATGATTTATATATGAACTGAATGCTGTGATACTCATAACTTGAATACTGTCAGGGTCAAAATTGAAACAAGTACAATGTAACTGATTAGCAGACAAAGGTTGTTGCATTATGTTATATAAACTTTCAGTACATGAATAGATACACTGGAAATACATTTTTAATTATTCATTACAGGTAGTACTAAAAGACTCCCAGATCCCTTTGATGACTACAGATGACCAACTTAAAGGAATACTGAAGGTATATATCAAAGATACATCACATACATATGAATATATGTAGTTTTGAGAGACAAACCAAAACATCACTGATACATGTACAATATAAGAAAAGAAAATGATCCAAGAGACAAGACTATGAAATTGATATTTGTTGCTTTTCTGCTATAAAGCACATAGCATTAAGGAGAAAGAGTCTAGACTGGTTGGCTTGGAATCATGTTAATGTATCCTAGTGAAGCAACATGTTTATCACACACTGTTGGTATAGTACAAAGTACACATCATCTCATAGAAATGTAACCTGTTCTTGCCATGGTAATAAAGGTTGCTCATTTGACGTTTAAACTGACATCATCTCATTGAAATGTAACCTGTTCTTGCCATGGTATAGCTGACATCATCTCATTGAAATGTAACCTGTTATTGCCATGGTATAGCTGAGATCATCTCATTGAAATGTAACCTGTTCTTGCCATGGTATAGCTGACATCATCTCATTGAAATGTAACCTGTTCTTGCCATGGTATAGCTGACATCATCTCATTGAAATGTAACCTGTTCTTGCCATGGTATAGCCGACATCATCTCATTGAAATGTAACCTGTTCTTGCCATGGTATAGCCGACATCATCTCATTGAAATGTAACCTGTTCTTGCCATGGTATAGCTGACAAAATGTAACCTGTTCTTGCCATAGTATAGCCATCTTCGCTAGCCAAGGGTTATGATTCGGGTCCCCCTTCTCTCCACCCTTGGCGGATCTAGAATACATTTTGAAATCCGCGCGCAATGCCACCTGGTGGTTTATCGAAGTTGCGCCCCTTAGATAGTCGTCATCGCCAGCCAATCAGAATCGTTTTGTTATACGTATGTTGGAGAGTTGAAAATGGCAGCGCCCAGTGAAGAAAAACTTATTTGTGATAAATTTAATTTGGAAGCACTTACTGTCAACCAAGTGAAAAGTTTCAAAGCTTTGGCAGACGGGAAAGATGTTTTCATTGAAACCAAAACGGGAAGTGGCATCTTTGCTTACATTTCGTCGATAACATGTGCTTCGTGTAAAACATCTTCTGATTGGATACGTGTACTGGTAGCCGTAACCAATGAAATATTAAAGCGCGAATCCTCAAAATGTATTCTAGATCCGCCAAGGGTGGAGAGAAGGGGGGCCCGAATCGTAACCCTTGGCTAGCGAAGATGTAGTATAGCTGACAACATGTAACCTGTTCTTGCCATGGTATAGCTGACAAAATGTAACCTATTCTTGCCATGGTATAGAAATGTAACCTGTTCTTGCCATGGTATAAAAATGTAACCTGTTCTTGCCATGGTAATAAAGGTTGCTCATTTGACGTTTAAACTGACATCATCTCATTGAAATGTAACCTGTTCTTGCCATGGTATAGCTGACAAAATGTAACCTGTTCTTGCCATAATATAGCTGACAAAATGTAACCTATTCTTGCCATGGTATAGAAATGTAACCTGTTCTTGCCATGGTATAAAAATGTAACCTGTTCTTGCCATGGTAATAAAGGTTGCTCATTTGACGTTTAAACTGACATCATCTCATTGAAATGTAACCTGTTCTTGCCATGGTATAGCTGACATCATCTCATTGAAATGTAACCTGTTATTGCCATGGTATAGCTGACATCATCTCATTGAAATGTAACCTGTTCTTGCCATGGTATAGCTGACATCATCTCATTGAAATGTAACCTGTTCTTGCCATGGTATAGCTGACATCATCTCATTGAAATGTAACCTGTTATTGCCATGGTATAGCTGACATCATCTCATTGAAATGTAATCTGTTCTTGCCATGGTATAGCTGACATCATCTCATTGAAATGTAACCTGTTCTTGCCATGGTATAGCTGAAATCATCTCATTGAAATGTAACCTGTTCTTGCCATGGTATAGCTGACATCATCTCATTGAAATGTAACCTGTTCTTGCCATGGTATAGTTGACAAAATGTAACCTGTTCTTGCCATGGTATAGCTGACAAAATGTAACCTGTTATTGCCATGGTATAGCTGCAATAAAGGTTGCTCATTTCACGTTTAAAACATCAATTTCTTCAATGATAAATTTATTATGATCAAAGAGTGCAACAAGAAAATATTTTAAGAAAAGTTGCACATTAAAACATGCTAAATCTCAAAACTTACAAAATTATGAAATGAACAGTTAAATGTGTTTTATCCATTAATATAAATTTTGATAAACATTTTTAGATTGGGGAAGTTGTAGAACTGAAGGATCCAGACTCAGGTCAACTAGTAGAAGGTACAATCAGTAAACTTACTGATTCAAGCATGTACACTGTTGGTAGGTACTTTACAATAACTTAATCAGTAAACTTACTGATTCAAGCATGTACACTGTTGGTAGGTACTTTACAATAACTTAATAAGTAAACTTACTGATTCAAGCATGTACACTGTTGGTAGGTACTTTACAATAACTTAATCAGTAAACTTACGGATTCAAGCATGTACACTGTTGGTAGGTACTTTACAATAACTTAATAAGTAAACTTACCGATTCAAGCATGTACACTGTTGGTAGGTACTTTACAATAACTTAATATTCTTATTAAGCATAAAACTAATTGTTGAATTGTTTTTGTTTAATTTTGTTTAGGATATTATTGCTTTAAGATTTATAAGTATTTCAGAAATATTCATAATGACTGATAAGAACAATTTTTTTTAAATATCTATGTAGGATTTATGACTTTCTGCTGGATAGATCATTTAATAGTCAGTTTTATGTCACCTCGCCAGTCAGCTTTTATAATAAGTTATCGAACTGTCCTGTGCCACTAAACTATTCACATTTTACTCGAGGTCAGCGAAACAAGTCTCTATTTGTTTTCTTTATGACACATAAAAATGATGAGATTTTAAAGAAATGAATGAAAGGACAATTGCAACAGAACGTGTACTTAAACTATATTACTGTGTTACTTTTTCTTTTAGTTTTTGATGATGGAGACGAAAGAACTTTACGTAGAAGTCAGCTTTGTCTTAAAGGAGAGAAACATTTTATCGAAAGTGAGGTAAGATCTGTGAAAGTGTCGTGTAATTGAAGGAGATCTCTGAAGATTGCTGTAATTAAAAACCCATTGTTTTCGTCCTGTCGGTCACAAAAATCGGTACTCGCAACTTCTACATTTTAAAAATTTGCATGCTTGGTTATTACAATATGGAGAATTTCAATTTGTTACAGCATTTTGATTGCTCTTTTTGACTGAATATTTCAGCAAAAAGAATGTATGGGCAACTCCAACTTGATTTTAGAAAACTTAAAACTATGCATGCTTATTTATTACCATAAGGAGATTTACACAGGAAGATTGATAGAAGTAGATTTGAAGGAGATATTGGTCTCTTTGAATAATTCATAAAACGCCAGAAGCTGCCTTTGTACCGGAGACTCTTTTCAAAGCTCAATGACAGCGACAGAAGCTGACAGATATCTAGGTTCCGACATTAGTCGGGCAAAATAAATGTGACAAGGTTTTACAGGTTAATCTTGTAACTGATTTAAATGAAGAAAAAAACTCTTCCTATTTCTTGAAAAAAAAGTAGTTATGTTGTTTGTTTTTCAGACAATAAACGACTTCTGACAGGTCGGTGATTTTCTCCGATTTCCTCCACCAATAAAACTGACCGCCACGATATAGCTGAAATATTGTTGACGGTGGCGTTAAACACCATCAAACAAACAGACATTAAGCAGTAAATGTCATTTGTTTTTGAGACGTTAGACAATCAGTTGTTGTATTGTGAGTTTCAGCCATTAAACAATAAAATGTTGTTTGTTTTTCAGATACCGTATAACCGATAATTTCTGCAGTTTTGGTCTAAAAAGAACACATTTAATTTTTGCATATTTTTTTTTCTGCGGATTGAAAATCTCAGCACCGAAAAAAAAAAATTATGTTACAGGCAGCAACAACTGAAGTGATGTTACGATAAACAACTGAACTGGTGCACATTACAGTGATCCTTTGAATTAAAAACATATTTAGTTCTTTGGAAATTTTTCAACGGTTACAGCTTCTGAATACGCATTTGGTTAACTTCAAATTTGTCTTAAGAAACTATTTTTTCACTGTTTTCGTGATCTATTTTGTTGACAGGAAATACAATGTTAACAGTAAAGCCGATACCGGTATAATGTTTGATATTTCGGATATATATTTTTAATGTCGAATTTTCATACTTTATCATATAGCAATTTTTTTGAAAATAATTATGATTAGAAGCAATTATATTTAATTCTTTTAATATAAAGTAGACATAAAGACTCAGGTTACCCGGAATTCTACTACCAGTACATTTCTATTTGTTTGGTTTTTAGATCAATCCTGAGATCACACAGTTTGATATTATTCAATCGAAGCTACTACAACAATTGCACACACACACACACAAAAAACCAAACACTAATGTTAATTTATGTAATAACAATTTTTAATATTGTTTTAATAAACTTTATTATGATTTAATCATGTGATTGTTTCAATTATTGTCGGTGTCAGCTTGGTACAATCATATTTCTTTATCTGGATTAATTGTAATTAACAGTTAAAAATCATCATGCCACAGCTAAATAACATTTAATTGTTGTGTAAGCATTTAGATAGTACCAGTTTTAACTGGATATAGTAATTAGGACTAATTAAATATTTGACATTTACGGCGGAATAGGAGTTTGAAAAGGTATTTTGTACGGACATTAAGCATTTATTTTGCATAATATTCTGCAATTTTATTTTCTGTGGTCCGTAGTTGACCACAGATTGCCGCAGAAATTAACGGTTATACAGTATTAAACAATAAATTGTTTTTCAGACATTATACAGTAAATTGTTTTTCAGATATTTAAACAGTAAAATGTTGTTTGTTTTTCAGACATTAAACAGTAAAATGTTGTTTGTTTTTCAGACATTAGACAATTTGCCTTTGTCTCACCCAGAACACTTTGGTACTCCTGTGATGCATGGAAAGAAAACTAAAAGAGGAAGATATAGTGGAGGGTTAGTTAATTGTTGTGTAGAACTAAGATAGTGTAGCAGAATCCATATACTATGTTTTTGTATGTGTGCCAATATCTGAAACATGAATCCGCATTTGACCTTTTATTTAAAAATTATCAAAAATTTCGACACAACTGACAGAAGATTCTACAATTTCCTAATATCATAATTTTATCAAAACAAAATATTTTTTCCTCAAATATTAGAAGTTGTTTCTACCTAATGTAAAAATTTCCAGGCTTTTGGCCGGTAGGGATGATTGTCTTAAGTTAGATTTTAGGGTCAAAATATGATATTAAGTCATATATGTGTATATAATCTATGTGGTTTACAGAAATGTTAGTATTGAGTGTCTTACAGCAGTTCAACAGAAAATATTGGAGATATTAAAGAAGAAAAATTTTTCATAATGACGTCATTCAATTTTATAGACTGGTTTGTAAAATTACTTTCATCTAACATTTCCAGTACATTTTTTGTCTGAAATAGTGTTTATAGAAGATTTTTTTTTGCCCAATATTTTTTAAATGAGATATATGTCATCAAATATTACTGTATCACAATGATAAGTTGCTGATGTGACTTAATAAAAAATGCAGATGTCCAATTCAATGTGCATGTCCACAACCAAATAAATAATACATTTGAATTAATATTTAAAAAATGTTATCTGACTATTATTGACTTTGTATTGCAGAACTGAGGACGAATTAGATGAAACAAGTTCTGAAGATGGAATACCAAAGAGAGCGACTTACAAAGGTCGTCTCCAAGACTTGGTTGGCAAGGTGATGATGTTAGAGATAGGAGACAAAAGGAAACAAAACATACCAGTGTTAGTGGTATTGCCTGATGCACAACCATTAGATCCAAAGAAAAAGGACCACATGCTGGTTAGGTCTTTTAAAGATGGAAAGTTGTAAGTCATACAAATCCTGTCATATTTTATATATTTTACAATGAAAATGATGCTGGCATCTTGCCAGCAGGTTAGTATATCTTTTCTCAAGTGCACATGGATGAATGGTTAGGTCTTGTTGAGCCCGATGTTAAAGTATTTTAGATTTAAACAATATAAAACAAACATTTTTATTGTCAATCAAGATGCCATTACGGGCAGTAAAATCAATATAAATTTCATACAATGACTACAATGATTTTAATAGATATGACAGAATAAAGTAAAAGATAGTTTAATGTTATTTGTTTGATTTGTTTCCTGTTGTAAGCTTGTAAATATTGACAAAACCATCATATTACTCTTGTTAGAAGCTGTTAAAATTCTGATGAATAATTGATTCTTCTTATTACACAGTTATCACTTTAACCCCACAAATTGAATGGAAAACCCTAAAGTTGATCCCATGATATTTGATGTATTTAGAGAAAGTCAATGTTGTATATGTGTTTCACTTCATTCTATGTTTTGTAGTGTTCATGCCCATGTTTGTGTTTCACTTCATTCTATGTTTTGTAGTGTTCATGCCCATGTATGTGTTTCACTTCATTCTATATTTTGTAGTGTTCATGTCCATGTTTGTGTTTCACTTCATTCTATGTTTTGTAGTGTTCATGTCCATGTTTGTGTTTCACTTCATTCTATGTTTTGTAGTGTTCATGCCCATGTATGTGTTTCACTTCATTCTATGTTTTGTAGTGTTCATGCCCATGTATGTGTTTCACTTCATTCTATGTTTTGTAGTGTTCATGTCCATGTTTGTGTTTCACTTCATTCTATGTTTTGTAGTGTTCATGCCCATGTTTGTGTTTCACTTCATTCTATATTTTGTAGTGTTCATGCCCATGTATGTGTTTCACTTCATTCTATGTTTTGTAGTGTTCATGCCCATGTATGTGTTTCACTTCATTCTATATTTTGTAGTGTTCATGCCCATGTTTGTGTTTCACTTCATTCTATGTTTTGTAGTGTTCATGCCCATGTTTGTGTTTCACTTCATTCTATGTTTTGTAGTGTTCATGTCCATGTTTGTGTTTCACTTCATTCGATGTTTTGTAGTGTTCATGCCCATGTTTGTGTTTCACTTCATTCTATGTTTTGTAGTGTTCATGCCCATGTTTGTGTTTCACTTCATTCTATGTTTTGTAGTGTTCATGCCCAGAGGAAAGAATTAAAAGAGTTTACAAGAGATGTTGCTGTAAAGAATGAAGACAAAGCTTTAAAACCTGGTAATTATATGTTCTAGTTTAAATTTATTTTTGTTTAGAATGTCTACTCAGTTTATAAAATATGTCTTTTTTATTGTACTTGATGTGAGGGTTTATGTCAGCTTTTATCAGTTTGCATACATCTTTATAACTTTTAAATCATCTCCTTCAATAATGTTGGGATAAATTGAATCAACATTTTCAGGAATGTTTCCTGATTGTTATTATCCTTTAGATTTGTGATGTTGGTGTGACTTCATAGTAGAACAACTTACCTCAATAAAGAGGTATACAAATGTTTATGAACTTAGCAGATGGCTCATCAAACAAGGTGGAGTGGGTGACTTTTTCGCCTAGGTTTCAGTGATATTGCCTATTCCACCCATAATGTGAAATTTTACTCACCCCGTCAGTTTGAAGTATTTTCTCACAAATAATTGTACTTTTTCTTGCTTATTCACACATAGAAACCTGAAAAATGAGATGAGTATGATTTGACGAGGATGAATTGTTATTATACATGTATATATATACATATTTTTTATAGCCATGGAGAAGGCATTGTTATATTATGATAACCAGGATTTACCACCGAGTTGGGACCATGATGAGTTGTTAGGTACAGATGATGATGAAGATTTTAACGATGAGGAGGTATGGTATATATTAACATACACTTGCATGCTTTTGTCCATTGCTTCTTTTTTTTTGCTTCAGTAATCTGCTTATATTATTAGATGTTATAAAGATTGATGATATGACATTTACATACCTGTATGAACTCACTGTTACCTTTTACAGGGGTTGAAAGTTGACTAGAATCCAGATCAATTGAAAACCATGAAAAATTTGTTCAAATAATGCAGGACCGTAGTATTTGATTGTTCAAAAGGTGGTTTGATAAACAAGAAATTCACACTTTAATAGTTATGGTACAATTGAAATCTAATCTAGGATAGTCCTCATTTTTCAAAAGGGGGGGGGGGGGTTCGAATATATCATTAAAGTTATTAAATTATAGATGAGACTTTATTGGTGAGAATTATTATTTTCTTTTAATCCTTCAAACAATCGAAACACGTCGGTGGCATAATGATTAGCATGCTTTTCTCGAGTGGTAGATCGTGGGTTCGATCCCCGGTCGGGTCAAACCAAAGACTGAAATTTGTATTTGTTGCTTCTCCGCTAAGCATGCAGCATTAAGGAGAAAGAGCAAAGACTGGTTGACTCGGAATCAGAATAATGGGTCTGAGTGGCGCGACATGTCTATCCGCGGACTGTTGCTGCAGTGAGCTAGCACTATAAAAATCCAAATCAGTGTGTTGGTCTAGTACAAAGTGAACCTCATCATCATCTCATTAAAAGTTAACTTGTTCTCGTCATAATATAGCTGAAAAATTGCTGAATTGGCATTAAACAACTATCACTCATCCCTTTCAAACAATCTAACAGCTTTTTGTCATCACTCATGGTAGCCAACCCATATGTGATGTTGTATAATTTAGATATGTATTAACTTGATAATGAATGATGATTTATCAGTTTATATATCTTGTGTATAAATGTATTTTGTAATAGTTTCAGCCCATGAGACAGGTATCATCCACTTCATGTTTATTTATTTGCACTTTTCACTCCTTTATTAACTCAAGGTGGATTTGATTAAGTTCTGTTTTAATAAAACATTGGCTCACATGAAAGTATGAAACACAAAAAGGTATATAAATCTATGGTGTGTTCTTGTTCAATTAAATATATCTGAAATTACAAGTATTGTTTCTAGGAATTATTGATGCAAATTTAAAACATCTTTGGAAGAAAATGAGAACTGACAATGACATTGTTTTTAATCCAAATTAAGGTAAAAGAAAATTACCCATAGTTCATCTTCTGAAACAGGAAGTTTGAGTAAAAGTACATTCATTGGTATATTTGATCTCTATTTAAATTGTTCACGATACATCTGAAATACTGCTAAAGTTGACGTTAAACACCAATCAATCAAACTATTTAATTTGAAATTATTATAATAAAAATATCTTTAAACATATACATAACTGTGTTTTATACTTATTAATGATGGTTTTAAGTGTTAATGCTGTTGAATTTAGTCTGGTTACAAATCTTGTTATATTTCTCTCTATTATCATGATTATAAATTATATTTGTCTTGGTAGTTATAACCAACTGTCAATATTATACATGTTTTAAAGTTTGGGAGAGTGTTTGATAAATAGCTGAACTAAAAGATAAACAGTCTGTCTAATGTAATGAAAGATCATCTGCTGAATATTATTATTATTCTAAATAACACAAATTATACATACAGCTTGTCTAACCTTGATTAACTATTTATAATGTTGGAACCAGACTAAATTGAACTGATTAAAAAAGAATATTGTCCTCCCAAAGACAAGCTAATAATATGACACATACTAATTATGGATAACAAAGTATTCTGAAAGGGAAATATCACCAAGTCAGATCTTGTCGCATGAACAAAGACTAGAAAAACTTGATTGGTTTAGTTAGGTTTTATGGTGTTTAATGCCACTTTCAACAATATTTTAGTTATATTGTGGCGGTCATTTTTATTTGTGGAGGAAACCGGAGTGCCCGAAGAAAACCACTGACCTGTCGCAAGTCACTGACAAACTTTATCACATAAAGTTGTATAGAGCGCACCTCGCCTGTGGAGTATTTGAACTCACAACGTTAGTGGTGATAGGCACTGATTTCATAGGTAGTTTTAAATCCAACTATCGTACAATCACGACCACGATGGCCCCTCAGAAAAATCTTGATAACATTTGATAGTAACAAATGAATGCCTACTTTTTATTTTACATCAAAGTTACACACTCTATCCTTAGAGTTTAGTCCTGTACTTTGAAGAAGTGTGTTGTTATTAGGTATGGAAGAATATGATATTGAATAGTAAATTTAGATTGACATGAAACATTATGATAAGACTGGTGTCGATAGTAAAATTGTTATAACTAAGAACAAATATTTTGTTAATTATTTAAGAAAAAAGTCATTTAAATAGTTGTAATTTGTGTTATTGCAGTCTTCTGATGATGAGCCAAGTGAAGAAAAAGATTGTTTTGTTGCTCAACTATACAAATTCATGGATGACAGAGGTAATTATTATGTCTCCAAACAACGTTTGGGAGACTTATTGTTTTTGCTCCGTTTCTTATTATTATTATTCTCTTTCTCCTTTCTTTCTTTGGCACATGAACTTGTTCACGGCAGATCTCAGGAACTACTGGACATAATTTCATGAAACTTGGTGGAGTTATAGATATATGTTTCTAGTTGGTTCTAAAATTTTCAGCTTTGTGGTAAAGGGGGTCAAAGTCATATTTTGAGGGGTTCAAAGTGGGTGGGGGTTACTATATAATTCTATGGGAAAGTTGAAATTTCGTACATTAATTTTGATAACTTCTAAATGGATAATGATGGGCGGTAAAAATTCAACATTGTCCGATATCATCAAAATTTATTATTTGGGTAGATTATGATGTCCCGAATTTATTCCTGACATTCAAAAATTTCTAGCGGTCGCCATTTTCAAAATGGCCGCCACAATACCGCATAAATTCAACATTATCCAATTTCAACGACATTTCATATGTGGATAGATTATGATGTCCCGACATTCAAAAATTTCTTGCGGTCGCCATTTTCAAAATGGCTGCCACAATACCGCACAAATTCAACATTGTCCGATTCCAACGTCATTTCATATGTGGGTAGATTATGATGTCCCGAATAAATTCCCAACATTGAAAAATTTCCAGCAATCGCCATTTTCAAAGTGGCCGCCACAATACCACACAAATTCAATATTGTCCGATTGCAACGACATTTCATATGTGGGTAGATTATGATGTCCCGAATTTATTACCTACATTGAAAAATTTCTAGCGCTCGCCATTTTCAAAATGGCCACCACAATACCTCACAAATTCAACATTGTCCGATATCATCAAAATTTGATATGTGGGTAGATAATGATGTCCCGACATATCTACCGGTCACCATTTTCAAAATGGCCATCACAATACCGCAAAAATTAAGCATTGTCCAATATCATCACAATTTGATATGTGGGTAGATAATGATGTCCCGACATTGACAAATTTCTACCGGTCGCCATTTTCAAAACGGCCACCACAATACTGCACAAATTCAACATTGTCCGATTTCAACGACATTTCATATGTAGGTAGATTATGATGTCCAGAATTGATTCCCGACATCGAAAAATTTCTACCAGTCGCCTTTTTCAAAATGGCCACCACAATACCGCACAAATTCAACATAGTTCGATTTCAAAGGTAGCTTTTGATTTATTTACGGACATTTTGTTGTGTTATTGTAATGACTCAAGGGACACAGTTTATGTTAAAGCCATGGAATAAAGATTGATATACATGTATCACATATTTTTGTACCTTAAATCCAGTTTACTTTTCTCACCAAGGTAAATTAATTGATTTTTTTTCAGGTACCCCTATCAACAAAGCACCAGCTATTGTAAATAAAGACCTAAATTTATACAGACTGTTTAAAGTTGTACAGAACATTGGTGGCTATAACAAGGTAAGTAGGTCAGGTCATTTAATAAATGACAGTGACCTATTTATCTTCAATTAAACATTGATCTCAATAATTAAGAAGAGTTTGAGGATACTAAAGGGGTAATCAAAATCCGTAAATCGAAGTCGAACAGACAATACAATGGCCAAAAGGACAAACAACAATCTACAAGCATACACATAAAACTATAGATCGAGTAACACGAAACCCACTAAAAACCGTGGGTGAACTCAGGTGCTACGTAAAGGCAAGTAGTTCCTGCTCCACTATAACTCTTTGAAAAATACTTGTGTACTTGTGTATATCTTATCATATACAGACAATGGCATCTAGAGACTGATATGAAAATAGACACAATGATAATCGTCAGCTTGGGTAGTAATCACCACCAAGTATTATGAGTTTAACATACACCATACCTGGATATACTACCTTGTGATCAAATTTGTCTGTAGTTTACAGAAGGTCATTGGACATTTTGGTTTTTATGGTATCTTCCACCTGGAAACTGGCCGTTGTGTTTTAACTGTATAACTGTTCAAAATGGTGTACCTTGTACTAACATAAACATGTATGTATTTACAGTATTATTAGTCAACATGTTTGTGTGATTAAAGACTTATTTTTAGCTCACCTTGCCAAAGGCAATGTGAGCTTTTGCCATCACTTGGCGTCCGTCGTCTGTCGTCCGTTAACTTTTCACATTTTAATCTTCTCCTCTGAAACCCCTCAGCCAAATGAAGTGAAACTTAGTAGGAAGCATCTATGGAAGGTCCTCTAAAGATTGCTCATTTTGTCCGGATCCATTAACTCTTTCCCTACGACTGACGTGTATGCACACGTTTATTATCACCCTTCTGATCGTATTGACGGATAAATCTGTGGTAATTAACTCCATGCTACTCGCAGTGACTGATATATCCGCTATAAACAAACACATGCGCAATCGTAGTGACAGATTTTTCCGTTCAAGCGGGTAGTGTTAAAATACGAACGATTGGTCAAATTCTTTGAAAGTTCAAAAGGTGAACCAGTGAAATTCATTTTTAGAAATGATTTCTCTGTCATATGATACTTTCGTTTTCTATATTTGGTCACGCAAATTTCCAAAACAATATGAATGAAAATGAACGTGTGCGTTGTACTAAGCAATGGCAGATGAATGGAATTCTTTCTTTAATTCTGACGACGGTGATAGCGAATTTGAGGGTTTTAGCCCATCGGATATTGATGAAACGGAAACTAGAAGCATCGGGAGTGATATTAGTATCTCCGAGGTGGACACAGACTCGTTGGATGACGAAAATCCCGACCAAATAGACCAAACGTGGTCGCGAAATTTGAAGAAACCGCAAGTTGCCTATTTTCGTGAACAGATAGGAGCAACATTTCAACTGAATGAAGAAAAAAAGGAAATTGATTACTTTCATAAATTTTTTCCTGTGAGTTTGGTTGAAAAGATAGTAGCTGAGACCAATGCATATGCAGTAAGATGCATTCAAGTACGACCTGACAAGATGTGAGTCCCAACAACTTTCCCTGAAATGATGGCGTTTTTGGGAATCCATGTAGTATTTTCAATCGTTGGGATTCCTTCATACACACTGGAATGGAAATCAACTTGTCCCTTTGAAATATGTGCTGTACCTTCAATCATGACCAGGACACGTTTTGAAAGAATTTCAAAGTACTTTCATATGAATGATACTTCCCAAAATCCACCAAGAAGACAACCAGGGCATGACAAACTTTGTCACATTCGTCCCAATTCTTAATGAACTGTCTAGAACTTGTTTGGACAACTACAAACCCAACAGAGAACAGTCTATAGATGAAGGAATGATAGCATTTAAAGGCAGACTATCCCTCAAGCAGTACCTTCCAGCGAAACCATCTAAGTTTGGAATAAAGGTTTGGGAACGAGCCTCCCTACAGAATGGATATGTCCACGAATTCCAAATTTATACTGGTAAAGTGGAAGGAGTAAGGACTCGGTGATTTTCCGACTAGTCCCAATGTGAAAAGGGCTTTTTTTCCCCCCAATTTCATGCGGAAAATTCCCAATAGCGTGGTGATAAAATTATTCATAAAAATCGTTAATGAAAGTTTTTTCAAATGAAATTAAGAGTCGAACATTTTCACTTTTATAACCTGGTTACTGTTTGCTTTGATTATGCAAGCGAAATACTACGCACAAGATACCGGGAACCAGTGTGGTATATTGGGTCGCTTGATTTGTTGAAAGTGGCGTATACTATTACTACAGGAATGCAATAAAACTTCAGAAAAACGAAAGTGGAAATGGTAGTATTTGGAATAAATTTGATTTGCATGCAAGGATCACAAAACCACCAAAAAAGGACAAAAAACAACAAGGTCATTAAAATGACACAACTAAAATTTAGAACTGGCCTAGCCCAGCAACTCATTGGGCAGTTCAGAGGGACAAGAAAAAGGAAGGCACCAGCAACTGTTGGAAACTGTGGACTAGCACATTGACCAACACAGTTTGACAAGCCAGGCAGGAAACTGTGGACTAGCACATTGGCCAACACAGTTTGACAAGCCAGGCAGGAAACTGTGGACTAGCACATTGGCCAACACAGTTTGACAAGCCAGGCAGGAAACTGGAATAGCACATTGACTAACACAGTTTGACAAGCCAGGCAGGAAACTGTGGACTAGCACATTGGCCAACACAGTTTGACAAGCCAGGCAGGAAACTGTGGACTAGCACATTGGCCAACACAGTTTGACAAGCCAGGCAGGAAACTGTGGACTAGCACATTGGCCAACACAGTTTGACAAGCCAGGCAGGAAACTGGAATAGCACATTGACTAACACAGTTTGACAAGCCAGGCAGGAAACTGTGGACTAGCACATTGGCCAACACAGTTTGACAAGCCAGGCAGGAAACTGTGGACTAGCACATTGGCCAACACAGTTTGACAAGCCAGGCAGGAAACTGTGGACTAGCACATTGGCCAACACAGTTTGACAAGCCAGGCAGGAAACTGGAATAGCACATTGACTAACACAGTTTGACAAGCCAGGCAGGAAACTGTGGACTAGCACATTGGCCAACACAGTTTGACAAGCCAGGCAGGAAACTGTGGACTAGCACATTGGCCAACACAGTTTGACAAGCCAGGCAGGAAACTGTGGACTAGCACATTGGCCAACACAGTTTGACAAGCCAGGCAGGAAACTGGAATAGCACATTGACTAACACAGTTTGACAAGCCAGGCAGGAAACTGTGGACTAGCACATTGGCCAACACAGTTTGACAAGCCAGGCAGGAAACTGTGGACTAGCACATTGGCCAACACAGTTTGACAAGCCAGGCAGGAAACTGTGGACTAGCACATTGGCCAACACAGTTTGACAAGCCAGGCAGGAAACTGTGGACTAGCACATTGGCCAACACAGTTTGACAAGCCAGGCAGGAAACTGTGGACTAGCACATTGGCCAACACAGTTTGACAAGCCAGGCAGGAAACTGTGGACTAGCACATTGGCCAACACAGTTTGACAAGCCAGGCAGGAAACTGTGGACTAGCACATTGGCCAACACAGTTTGACAAGCCAGGCAGATGCAAGGGATGTACAAAGCAAAATCAACGACATGAAGTAAAAATAGGGTGCAAACAATGTCACATTAGACCCTGTGTAAAACATGACTTTTTTTACAAAATATCACAAAGAATTACATAAGTGAATAAATGAAAATTCAAGGATGTATATATGGAATTTATAAAATTATATTTGTATATTTTGGATAAAATATGTGAATTTTTAGCTCACCTTGCCAAAGGGAGGTTCTGTATTAAGTTTCCTCAAAGCAGAATGAAAGGTGAGCGACACAAACTCAGATTTATGTATTATCTGATGAAGAGTGTTATACCCTCAGTGTAAAAAATAATGACATGGAATGTCTATTTTTAGGTGACCAATCAGATGAAGTGGAGAATGGTGTATGCCAAGATGAGTTTACCAGTAGTAAATACAGCTTCTCATCAAATCAAAAATGCTTATAAAAAGTGAGTGTGATTTATTTTATGTTCAAGACTTCATTTTTATATGTTGAAGAAAAAAAGGAACAGCACAGTTTTGTATATATAAACATAATTAGATATAAAACTAACTGTGACTAAGAGATGAAGTCTTTTCAGAAGATTTTGATTTTTGACTAAATTACAGATAGGTTTCCTTATATTTTCAGAGGCTGTTATCATATTTAAAGTTAGATTTACATCTACCTATGAAATCGGTGCCTAAAGTTATAAGTTGGATTCCATCCATGGCCAGGTGTACTCAATATAACTATGTTTTAGATTTTGTCGCTGGTTTCCCAGGACACTCTGGTTTCCTCCACTAATAAATTTGACTGCCACGATATAACTAAAATATTGTTGTAAGAGATGTTAAACACCATCATACATACTCCATTCCTTTTGTTTTCAAATTGTTGAACAACTGAATGTTACCTCTACAGAAAGAAGTCTTTTTGCTATGGCTTTAGATGAAATGTTGTAATATAATTCTGATACATCTTACATTTTAGATACCTTCATAATAACATTCTGATACATCTTACATTTTAGATACCTTCATAATAACATTCTGATGCATCTTACATTTTAGATACCTTCATAATAACATTCTGATTCATCTTACATTTTAAATACCTTCATAATAACATTCTGATTCATCTTACATTTTAGATACCTTCATAATAACATTCTGATTCATCTTACATTTTAGATACCTTCATAATAACATTCTGATTCATCTTACATTTTAAATACCTTCATAATAACATTCTGATACATCTTACATTTTAGATACCTTCATAATAACATTCTGATACATCTTACATTTTAGATACCTTCATAATAACATTCTGATTCATCTTACATTTTAGATACCTTCATAATAACATTCTGATACATCTTACATTTTAGATACCTTCATAATAACATTCTGATACATCTTACATTTTAGATACCTTCATAATAACATTCTGATTCATCTTACATTTTAGATACCTTCATAATAACATTCTGATTCATCTTACATTTTAGATACCTTCATAATAACATTCTGATTCATCTTACATTTTAGATACCTTCATAATAACATTCTGATACATCTTACATTTTAGATACCTTCATGCCTTTGAAGATTTCTACAGAAAGCTAGGTAGTTCTATGGGAACTATTAGTCGACCAGGTAGAAGTAGACACAATTCTGGTAGAGGTATGGTACAGTTTCGTGGGAGAGACAGAGAAGCAGCAGATAAGAAAGAAGATAAGGTAAATTAGATTTGAGGCAGAAATGTCTGTAAACATGTGTTTTGTTATTGATAATAATATATAAAAAAGACTACAGAGATCTCTACATGATATGACAACAGCAAGTCAACAAACAATTCTTCCAGTTTAACTAGAAAGCCATAACTGAAAGGAGAAATCTATTCAAATACAAACTTGAAGCCCTTTAAACAATCAATTACAAAAAATCATCAAGCATGTCAAAATTTGATGAAATATATAAATTGTGTATATATCTTCCAAATATGCAAAATTTTCAGAATTTCGGCCCGATTTATCCCCACCTTATAAAGAAACCATTTTCGGTATTGACTCAATGGTAACATGTGCAGATGAGCATTTTAAAGCCCCCCCCCCTCTCTTTTATGTCAATAATAGTAATAGTTATAGTGGACTAGTATGCTATGCCACAAATCGATGCAAACCTTTATTCTGTGTAAAGGACCTATAAAATTCTATGTTAGTTTATTTAACCCGATGGTCAGTACTCTTAACATGATAATCTTCGGAATGTATTCAATATTTTCTTTTCATTTATCCTAAGCAATATTCTTACATTTAACATATCATTACAATTATTTTTTTTGCAGGAACCTGAAAATTTAAATGAACAAACGAAAGAAGAAAAAATAAAAGAGGAGGAAGTGTCACATGTCAAGGACAGGACAACCCCTAAGCGTATGACGAGGAAAGATTTAAATGAGGATGGAGGAAAGAAAGAGGTGCAAGTTGAAACAAAGAAAGTTGTGAAAAAGGAAGAACCAGAGGACACAAAAAAGAAAGGAACAAAAAAGGAAGAAAATGACCACAAGAAAGATAGTGAGGTTAAAAAAGGTCAGAAAAAGGAAGAAAATGAAGTCAAGAAGAAAGATGAAAATGTGAAGAAAGGAAAAGATGACATTGACACAAAGAAGGAAAAAAATGAAAAGATTGATAAAAAAGACGAGGATAAAAAATTTGTTAAGAAAGATGAAGCTGCAAATAAAAAATCTGTCAAAAATGAAGATGGAAAAAAGGATAAAAAAGAGGAAGCTTCTCTGAAGAAAGCAAAGGTTGTTGTGAAGAAAGAAAAAGAGGATTCTAAAGTAAAGAAAGAAAATGATGAAACTAGTGATAAAAAAACAATACCGCAAGTAGTTGATAAAAAACAGGCGACACAAACAAGTGATAAAAAACAAACAGTACAGTCAAGTGATAAAAAACAGACAGTACAGACAAGTGATAAAAAACAGGCAGTACAAACAAGTGATAAAAAACAGACAGTACAGACAAGTGATAAAAAAATTGCACCACTGCCAGTAGATAAAAAGATTACACCACTGCCAGTAGATAAGAAGTCAACTCCCCATACTACTGACAAGAAGGCAGCACAGCAGACAGGAGATAAAACTACTACACAACAGTCTACTGATAAACCAAAATCATCTCAACAACTCAAAGTATCTGTCAGTAATGATCAAACAAAAGGCTCACCCAAGAAGGTAAATATTCCTAGTTCAGAAATATTGTGAATTAAAGTCTAAACATTCTACTCATTTCACCAAGCATATAATTATTGATTTGATCATTGCAGTACATGTTCTGTTACCTTTTCATTCATTAAAATGCCAAATGCAGTCTTAATTTTATGTAAAATTTATGATAATTCTTGCATGTACTTGTATTATGATGTCAAGTCTAAGCGGTCCATAATTTGTACTTCAGGGAATTTGTTAACAGTAAACATCCAGCCATCTCATGAAACTATTTTCTATGCTCAAGATTCTATTTCAATATTTGACATACTTTTATAGCTTGTTAGAAGACGATCTATGAGGAAAGATGAGGTTAAAGAAGAAATAAGCATAAATACAACAGCTAAAATTGTGATGCAAAAAGAGGTCAAAATCAACTTGATAAAAAAAGATCTGAAACAGGAGGTTATAAAGAGAATAAAGAAAACTAAACCTGACGAGGAGAAGAAAAGGTACAAAACATCTTCAATAGGTTACATATAAGTTTACATTATCAACATGTTTCTGCTGGCACCAAACTTGGCATAAAGGAATAACCTATATTTCAGATCTCTTCTTTTTCGTGCAATTGAATTGTTACATCGTAGTAGTGTTTCCCTGTACAGAGTGAAATATAAAATATCATTTTTATTAGAAACTATAATCTTGTGTGAATCCAAACTGTAATGGATTGGAAGGTCCCTAATAAAAATATTTCATTTTTGGTGTGGATTGGAAACGCAAGATAGCTGCGACTGCAGATCAAATTTAACATAGGACCCTATAGGAAACATATCTTAAAATTATTTTATGAGACCACTGAGCCACTTGGAAACAATTTGGCTCAAATTTCCCCTGAAAGGTCCTCCACAAAATAGGCATTTTTTTATGTGTTGATCAGAAATCAAATTGTAGTTAAATATTTGTGCAAGTACAAAAAAATACTATTTTCCACAAACATTTACACTTTCCCATTGAGACCCACGAAGAGGGTGGAATTTTCTAGAGGGTTTGGTACTTCATGTAAATACAATTTTATACCTTTACATATGAAATTCATCCTTAAAATAAATCGTAAACCAGTTAGAAACTGATATATCTGATAACCACAAAGTACAACAATAAGCAGCAACAGACCTATAGTACCAATCTTTCCCTTGTTTTTTTTTTATACTTTCCATGAGAAATGGGAATTTTCATACACTGATTAGTTATGTATGCTTCTGTTGATTTCTCTTTGTGCTTTGGAGTTTTAAATGTGGTCCAGAAAATTGGTTTGTGAGACTGTCTACCATCACTTATATTTTTGTTCTTCAGTTCAGTGGATGTGATTCAGAACTGTCCCCTTGGTTCAAGATTGAAAGTTAGATATGGAGGTGGAAAAACAGAGAAAATCTATGATGCAAAGGTAAGATGAATTTATAGTATATCTTATTTCTGATCCCCAAACAGTAGTAAAGACAATTGTGTCGGGTATAATATCTACATTTTATTGTAAAGACAATTGTGTCGGGTATAATATCTACATTTTATTGTAAAGACAATTGTGTCGGGTATAATATCTACATTTTATTGTAAAGACAATTGTGTCGGGTATAATATCTACATTTTATTGTAAAGACAATTGTGTCGGGTATAATATCTACATTTTATAGTAAAGACAATTGTGTCGGGTATAATATCTACATTTTATTGTAAAGACAATTGTGTCGGGTATAATATCTACATTTTATTGTAAAGACAATTGTGTCGGGTATAATATGTACATTTTATTGTAAAGACAATTGTGTCGGGTATAATATCTACATTTTATTGTAAAGACAATTGTGTCGGGTATAATATCTACATTTTATTGTAAAGACAATTGTGTCGGGTATAATATCTACATTTTATTGTAAAGACTATTGTGTCGGGTATAATATGTACATTTTATTGTAAAGACAATTGTGTCGGGTATAATATGTACATTTTATTGTAAAGACAATTGTGTCGGGTATAATATCTACATTTTATTGTAAAGACAATTGTGTCGGGTATAATATCTACATTTTATTGTAAAGACAATTGTGTCGGGTATAATTTGTACATTTTATTGTAAAGACAATTGTGTCGGGTATAATATCTACATTTTATTGTAAAGACAATTGTGTCGGGTATAATATGTACATTTTATTGTAAAGACAATTGTGTCGGGTATAATATCTACATTTTATTGTAAAGACAATTGTGTCGGGTATAATATCTACATTTTATTGTAAAGACAATTGTGTCGGGTATAATTTGTACATTTTATTGTAAAGACAATTGTGTCGGGTATAATATCTACATTTTATTGTAAAGACAATTGTGTCGGGTATAATATCTACATTTTATTGTAAAGACAATTGTGTCGGGTATATTATCTACATTTTATTGTAAAGACAATTGTGTCGGGTATAATATCTACATTTTATTGTAAAGACAATTGTGTCGGGTATAATATCTACATTTTATTGTAAAGACAATTGTGTCGGGTATAATATCTACATTTTATTGTAAAGACAATTGTGTCGGGTATAATATCTACATTTTATTGTAAAGACAATTGTGTCGGGTATAATATCTACATTTTATTGTAAAGACAATTGTGTCGGGTATAATATCTACATTTTATTGTAAAGACAATTGTGTCGGGTATAATATCTACATTTTATTGTAAAGACAATTGTGTCGGGTATAATATCTACATTTTATTGTAAAGACAATTGTGTCGGGTATAATATCTACATTTTATTGTAAAGACAATTGTGTCGGGTATAATATCTACATTTTATAGTAAAGACAATTGTGTCGGGTATAATATCTACATTTTATTGTAAAGACAATTGTGTCGGGTATAATATCTACATTTTATTGTAAAGACAATTGTGTCGGGTATAATATCTACATTTTATTGTAAAGACAATTGTGTCGGGTATAATATCTACATTTTATTGTAAAGACAATTGTGTCGGGTATAATATCTACATTTTATTCTACATTTTACTTTATCAGATTAATTTCACTTGGACATATCTCACTTACTGTTTTCTTAGAAAGGTCAAGTTTAATTTCAGATATATTTGTTAGAATAGAATTGCTAAGAAACACCAAAATTTTAGAACCTACCTCTTGGTTCGATAGCAGTTTAATGATAATATATATATATAATACCAATTAATGAACTAATTTATGAGCTGTTAAAACAGTGGTAATGCATGTAATGATATTTTACAATGCTTGTCATTTTTACAAAGGGCTACCGGTAATATATACAAAAGCTACCACAATGGAAACAAAATCATTGTCTTGTACTTGTGAATGTCAGTAGAAATAAATGTTTTTTATATACAATTGACAGGTCGTTGAATCAAAAGATGATGGTACAGGTCTACAGTATTTAGTTCATTATGCTGGCTGGAACAATAGGTAAGAACATGTGTTATAGCAGCAATAATATAGGATTAATGTGTAATGATATGTATTACAACAGATAATTATTAGGACATAGGAAGAAAGTTTAATCAAACTCTGTACACTTTGTTTTTTATTGCTTTATGGGAACATTGGTGAGATGGGTAGTTTTTGTGAATTGATTTGTAGAGATGTTTTGTTCAAATTGTAGGGAAATCACAGACTTTTAATTGAATTGTTTCAAATTTCATTAATAATTTCAATAATACTTACATTATTAAAGAGCTGTAAATTTCAATTATAAACAGGGGACCCGGGTGGCTCAATGAGTTAGGCTTGTAAGTTAGGTAATCGGTGTGGGTTCGTGCCCGGCTTTGTAAAGTACAAAAAAGGGTACACTTGACTCGCTGCCGCAAGTGATAATCAGTTGCTTGCCCATGGTCGGTGGTTCTCTCCGGGTACTGCGACATCTTCCACCACTAAAACTGGTCGCCATGATATAGCTGAAATATTGCTGAAAGTGGCGTTAAAATACAAAAAATCAAATAAAAATATTAAGAAACATTTATGTTATAGATACATACTGTGACTTTAGGTATAATCCAGTGCCTATATCCACTAAAGTTTTGAGTTTGGTTCCCATCTGTGACAGGGTATACTTTATGTGACAAAGTCAATGTAATCACTTGTTTTAGTCTGATTTTTATACGCCCATCTTTAAGATGGGACGTATTATGGTATACCAATGTCCGACTGTCCGTCCGTCTGTCCGTTTCACATGTCGCGCTCTTAACTTAAGAACCCCTTGGCCAATTCACTTCAAATTTCACAGAGTTATTGGAATTGATGGTCTTACGATCTTACGATACTTTATGGTGAAATTTCGAATTTTCATTCCAGAGTTGTGGGACTTGATTCATCAAATTGTAGGCGATTTTTCGTATGTCGCGCTGTAAATTGAGAACCCCTCAGCCAATTCACTTCAAACTTCGCATAATTATTGGAATTGATAGTCTTATGGTCTGTATACTTTTTGGTGAAATTTCAATTTTTCATTCCAGAGTTATGGGACTTTATTCATCAAATTGTAGGCAATTTTTTGTATGTCGTGCTGTAAATTGAGAACTCCTTGGCCAATTCACTTCAAACTTCGCACAGTTATTGGAATTGATAGTCTTACGGTCTGTATACTTTTTGGTGAAATTTCGATTTTTCATTCCAGAGTTATGGGACTTTATTCATCAAATTGTAGGCGATTTTTCGTATGTCGCACTGTAAATTGAGAACCCCTTCACCAATTCACTTCAAACTTCGTACTGTTATTGGAATTGATAGTCTTTACTGATTTCTTAAAAAATGTTGTTTTCAATTGTATAAATATTGTATAAATGTTCCAATTCATGTTTATGGTGCAGCTGTTGGTGAAATTTAAATTTTTCATTCAAGAGTTATGGGAAAGAAAGTCTTTACAAATATTGTATGAATGTTGACGATGGGCGTATCATGCGCTCTTGGCGCAGCTGTTTATTTCTTCCGCTGCTTCCACTTTTCTTCCGCTTCTTCTCAGCGAAGCTTGTCCGGACCATAACTTTTTAGTCTTTCCAGATAGGTCAATGATATTTGGTATGTGGGTGCATGATCATAAGGTGGTGTGTCACGTACCGTAATGACCTTCGTGGGACCTTGACCTTTGACCTCAAGGTCAAATAATTGTTTTTTAGGGGAGACATAAGTTTTAGGTATCTAAAACAGTTCTTCCTAGTTTTCTCCTGATGCTCCAGTTTCCTTCACCAATGAAACTGACTGCCACGATATAGCTAAAATATTGTATTAGACATTATAAATGCTCAATATTTTTGTATATTAACATTTTTCATTCTAATATTGATGTTAACCTAGGAATGTCAGAAATTCTGTAATATAAGAAGATATACTTTCCAATTCCATCATTCAATTTTATTATAAAAATATTTCCTAATTATATCGGGCATAGACATTACTTATATTCAGAAGGAGGTAATTGTCTAATTGGGTAAATATAGAATCTGACAGATATAGAAGTAAAAAGATCATAGTCCATGTACAGTGCTCCCTCGGTCTATCGCCCCCCGTTTTATCGCCATCCTCGCCTATCACCAAAATTCTCGTCTGTCCCGATTTCCCCCATTAAAAATACCCTGTTATACTGCCAAATTCATCTACCGCCATCCGCCACAGGTTTTCAGACACAAAAGTCGTAAAACCAATTTAAATTCCCCCGTTAGTACCGCCCACAACTACCTTTTGACAGCTGTGTATTGATCGGTAATTATGGAATGTCAAAACTGGTCATCGGACACGATCATTGATCTCATAGTTGAGGGTCGGAACAGGTGATCAGTTGTTTTGATTAGAATAATTACCTGTATTTACTTTTCTAGTGATTACATTTGTACTTTTAATCCTGAGTAAAATTTGTAATTTAATTAGTTGTCATAAAAATGTCGTGCTTGAAGAGAAAGCGTAATTAATTAGACGACAAACAAAAACGTGCAATTATAAGTTATGCAAAGGAAAATCCAAAATTAACATATAACAATAAATTGCCGATAATTTGACAATTAAATGGGATCTTCCAATAACCCCACAAATGAAGATGAACTGTTGCTGTCACGTATTTATAATGACCTTGATGTCTCGAGCTACAAAAGACGGTTCAAGAATTTGTCGACATTGACAAAGATCTGCAAACTGTACAGGACATTTCCGATGTGAATATAATTATTCTAATTTATTTATTTATTAAACATATATTATTTATACTTATATATTTGTACAAGTGCAAAATGCGTCAGTCGAGTTGAAAGTTTATCTTTTCATATGATCACATAACTTCTGGTTTCAATGTCCCTCAGTTTATCGCCAAACTCGTTATACCGCCAAACTACCGACTGCACAGAAGGTGGCGGTTTAACGAGGGAGCACTGTATGTGCAAACTAGGATAATGATGAAGGCTTCATTTACAAACAAGACTTAGATTTAGCTGTTAGACAGTGGAATTAAAGTCATAAAGATGACAATTTGTAGAATGTGTTGTAAATACTTAGTACTGAATGTCTAATGATTTTATATATTGTGTTGTAGATATGATGAGTGGATACAACCAGAGAGAATTGTTATCTAATGATTTTATATATTGTGTTGTAGATATGATGAGTGGATACAACCAGAGAGAATTGTTAATGTTGTAGAGAGATCTTCACCTGATCTGTTAAAAAAGAAGCCAAAAGATACAAATTCTCCTAAAGCACAGAAACCTCAAACAGCTCTTTCTCTAACACCACAGCAACAGGTAATACTTTCTTGTCTGTTGACTTGTATGTTATTTAAAAAAAGAAGAAGATTTTTGTGCACTTTTGTCAACATTCATTATTGAAAGTTTTGAGAAAAATGAAAGAATTCAAAATTGATCATATGATTTTTGTTATATTATTTTCAGGTTTTAAAGAAGAGGTCAAGGTCAGGGCAAGCAGACTCTCCTTCATCAAGTCCTGCTAGATCAGTAGACATGAAGTCAGAAAAGGTCAGATCACCAACAGCCAGTACAGACAAGAAAAAATGTAGGCCAACACGTTCTAATAGTGTAGAGTTTAAGGCCATTGATGGACTATCTGGTATATACTTATATTAGTTACTGCAAAATTGAATTTAGATATGACTTTCTTATGATTTACATGGTTTTTTTTTAATCGAGACTCGCCAAGCATAAAATGTAAATCACAAAACACATGGAATACATACATGGCATGAATAACAGAGATCCAGTAACATTATTTTGTAAAAGGCATTTAAACAAGCATTGTTTAGGAATATGAGGTTGAGGGTTATGGCATTTAATGCCACTTTCAACAATATTTCATTTATATCGTGGTTATCTGTTTTACTGTTGGAGAAAACTGGAATACTCTGGGAAAACCACAGACCTGTCGCAAGTCACTGACAAACTTTTTCACATATTGTTGTATCGAGTACACCTCGTCATGGGCGGGATTCAAACTCGCCACCTTAGTGGTGATAAGCACTGGTTGCACAGTTAGTTGTGAATCCTACTACCATATCAGTCATTCCAAAGGTACCTTGGACATTTGGTCCAGTAAAGGTAGAACTTTTACTGGACCAAATCACTTTTTACTGAACCACAAAAAATAAACACAATTTAGGTGCAATATTTTATTCTCTTGTATATTCATATATGTAAGCCCAGTTTTCAACTTCATCACGCCAATCTTCACGGAAGTCATCATCATCATCATCTTTGCCATAGTTTGCATGTCATGATGTCGTTGCTCTCATCGTAATCCAGCCATTCGCGATTGGTCAACCACTTCACGTTAAATTTACGTGCCTTTCCAGGGGTCGACGTAACTGCTGGCCCGTGGCCAGTATATTTACGGTCGGGCCAGTCAAACTGAGCAAAGATCGGCCCGCTGGGCCAGTTGATATTCTCGGGCTACTTGGGCCAGCAACTTTCGTTTCTTCCGTGTCATTCAATATCGACTGATAACAGACTAATGAAATTTCCTGACAAAACGTTAAAATTCAACTTCAATCACTCGCCAAAAGCTATAAATAGCCTAATCATGTACATGTTTAAATCACTGACAGTCGATTTAATTATATGCGGAAGCCACTAGTGGAGCAGGAACTGCTTATCCTTCCGGAGAAAATGAGTTCACCCAAGGTTTTAATGGGGTTCATATTGCTCGATCTTTAGTTTCCTGTTTCTTGGGAGGAGGGGAGGGAGGGCAAATCCCTCCTTTTATATTTCTCGGGCCAGTGGAATTTAGAAGGGGCTAGTTGTTCAAAAATTTTACGACCCCTGCTTTCTATTTTCCTCATACTTCTGCGTTTTCTCCCGCTTGTCGTCACTTTCCTTGGTTTTCCTTTTCAGACTCTTTCCAGGAATAGCCCCAGCTACATATCGGAGCCCCAACATTTTGATTTCAACAAAAGATCGGTGACAAATTATTGCTTGAAATTTAGCCATGCTTGATTCGTTATTTAAAGCGTAGTAAAGATCAGGATTTAAAATGCCCTTTCGACAATTACTGAAGTCCCCATATCAATATTTTAAAAATAGAAATGGGATTTTCCGCAAACTCAAGCTGAACTTGCGATGAGAACAATGATCAAATATTTTGATTTGACAATTGTTTGAAAACTTGCCAAAAATAAAATACTTCCTGGCATATGTTAACCGGTCAATTGGTCCAACAATTAAGATTATTTTATCGGTCCAAGACCATTTTTGTCTGACTTTTGCCACTGTCCGACGAACCTTCGGAACGACTGCCATACAATCATGACGACCCGTAGGAATTCCTACTGAAATAGTTTTGTTTCCAGAAGCACAATATATTTTAATCGAGAATTCCTGAAGTTTTAGTGGGCAAATCCTGTAAACTACAAGGATTAATCCTGATATCATGATAAACAATAAAAGTACCGACTAGTCAGAAAGTGTCTTATATTTAAATGTACATGTATTTTTAATCACTGGAGTTTGATTTTTTATACATCAAAGGTAATTAAAGAATGATATGCTTTTAAATGATAGATTTAAAGTTCCCTTTGAATGAATTCCAGAAAGAACAATAGTTATTGTATATATTCAATAAGACGGTTCATCTTAGAAAAATATAAATACCCTGATACACAGGACATGGTTTAATTTCCATTACAATAAATATTTCAGCAAGTATTAAGATGGCTACTTTCCTGAACATGTGTAAAAAAGTGTATACGTGTACATTTGCTTTGTCTACTGGTGACAGTGAAATAATACATGTATGATGTAGTGATTTAGTCAGATTTATTATACGCCCGTCTCGAGACGGGCCGTATTATGTGATTGGGTATGACGGGTGGGCGTCCACACAGGTTTCCGCACAATAACTTTAGTTCTGTGTATCGGATCTTTACCAAACTTGACCACATTATTCCCCTGTGGAAGGGGAAGAACCTTATTTATTTTGGGGTCATTAGGTCAAAGATCACGGTCACCATTACTATAAATAAAAATTTTGACAACAGGGTCATTTCCACATGATAACTTTAGTTCTGTATATTGGATCTTTACCAAATTTGACCAAATGATTCCCCTGTGGAAGGGGAAGAACCCTTTTTATTTTGGGGTCATTAGGTCAAAGGTCAAGGTCACTTACTATAAATATAATATTTGACAATAGGGTCGTTTCCGCACGATAACTAATTCTGTATATTGGATCTTTAACAAACTTGGTCACATGATTCCCCTGTGGAAGGGGAAGAACCCTATTTATTTTGGGGTCATTAGGTCAAAGGTCAAGGTCACCGTTACTATAAATAGAATTTTTGACAACAGGATCGTTTCCGCACAGTAACTTTAGTTCTGTATATTGGATCTTTACCAAGCTTGGCCACATGATTCCCCTGTGGAAAGGGAAGAACCCTATTTATTTTGGGGTCATTACCATTATACCGTTTGATAATTTATATAGGCGGTCGTATTTTGTGATGCACACATTTCATATAATATGAATTTATTTACAGTTTCTACAAAACCAAAAAGAACAAGAAGAAACTCAGGTTTGACAGAAACATCAGATATCATTTCACATGGTTAGTATTTTTTTGTACAAATTAGACTGACATAGAATAACATAAAGAAAAAATATCAAGGTTAATGAAGAGTGCAACAAATAACAAAACAACAACAAGATTATTTTATATTTTCTAAGATTTTGGCGCAATGTTGGAATCACTGAAGTGGCGACTTTGTGAAAATGATGATGCTGTAGAACTTTGTGCACATAAACATTTAATATTTTGTGAAACATGAACGTTTTTAGTATATGGACACCAGAATGTGATTTCTATACATAATCTGAGCTTTGATAAAGATCTGATTGGTGAAACTTTGGATTAAATAAAAGAGTGAAAATGTTGAGCATTTAATGTTATTTTCCCTACTTGAAAAAAAAATGAACTGGTAGGGTTTAACCAACATTAAACTTGATCACTTTTAGCTTATCTGGCGAAAGGCAATGTGAGTTTTTGCCATCATTTGTGTCATAAGCTTTCACATATAAATCTTCTCTGCTGAGGTGGTCCCCTTTCAAGATTGTGTCCAACAGCCTACCCTCTATTCAAGATGTCTATTGCTGCTTTATTATCCCCTTGCCAACGAAGTTGCGAAGGGATATAGAAACACTACCGTCCGTCCGTCCATCCTTCTGTAACATCCTTGTGAACACTCTAGAATCAACATCCTTCAATGGATTTTGACCAAACTTGGTACATACTTATTCCTTAAGAGAATCTGGAACCCTATTGATTTTCAAGGTCAACGGTCAAGGTCACCGGGTCAAATTGTTAGGCGAGGGGATGCGCCACGCTTTGAGTTGCCCTTGTTACAAGTCAAAATTAGCTCAAATTTTAGCTGCAGCTACATGCATTGAGTAATTTGCATATATTCATGTTTTTCGTTTAGCTGATTTATACTAATTAGGCATATTGTTTGTGACGCCCCCATTTTCTACATACTTTAGAAGATAAATTGAAAACCAGGTGAGAAATTAGAGGCTCCTGTGAGCTTCAAGTTTATTTCTTTCATGTCTATTAAAATGATTGTAATCATTGTATGAAATTTACAAAGATTAACTGCCGGTAAAGGCATCTTCATTGACAGTAAAACTATTGTTATTGTATTGTATTGTTGTATTTGTAGCATCGTTCACTGATGACACAGATAACTCTGATGAAGATGTTGAACAAGTAGAAGAACTAGATTTCTCAGACAATCAATCTTTAGCAGATCAATCTAAAATTGTTACATCAGATACTGAAGCTAAACCAAAAGAAGAAACAAAATCTGAAGAAAGTAACGCAGAAAAGTCACCAATAGATGCCGTAGAAGTGAAAGTTCAGTATGAATCATCGTCCAGCATGGATTCTTTAGAGCAGGAGGTAGAAAGTAACAAACATGACAATGTTGAGACCGTAATGCCTAACATTGAACCAGAGCCAGAGTTGTTGAAGTCAGAGGAAAACAAACCTACAGAGTGTACAATGTTAGATATTACTGACCGTATTAAAACCACAGACCAGGAGGAGTTGGACATTAAAATGCCTGAAATCCAAGAGATGAAAGTTACTGTAGTAGAAATTGTTCCAGAAATACAGGAAGAGAAAAAAGAAGAAGATGCAGTAGATGTTCCAAAGGAAAGTGATGATAGTGTTGAAATAAAGCAAAATGAGGAATTAAGTACACTGGATCGTTACGAATTTAAAGATGAAGAGGAAGAAATTTATTTGCCAGAATGGAAGGCCGAAAGACATGTAGATGAAGAATGGAAACCCAAATCTGAAGAAAAAAGGGGAAGACCCAGGAAAAATCAAAATAAAGACAAAGTAGAAACAAAAAAAGAAACCCCCAAGGAGAAAAAAGAAGTTAAAAAAGGGAAAATGACAATGGCAGAAAGAAAATATATGGGTCAAATTCCTCCGCAGATGGCAGAAATGGAACCGCCTAGCAAGAAATTGAAAGAGGAAGAAGTGATAGAGAAAGTAGAAGTCAAAGAAATAGAAGTAAATGGTGATGATACTGAAGAAGACAATGAAACTGAGAAGAAAAAAGTGAAAAAGAAAACAAAGAAAAAAGAGACGCTGGACAGTGATAGCAGTGATATGGATCATAAAAAAGTTTTGAAAAAAGACACTAAAACACCGAATAAACCAGTAGCAAAATCAAAAAAGAGGTTAAAGGATTCAGATGACCTTGAAAAAAGGTCATTAATGTCTGATGATGACTCTAGTGTAACAAGTGAAAAATGTGAAACAGACAATCTGCCGATTTTGTCAGAAGTGGCCTGTTCTTTTTCTGTGATATCTAGTGAAACCCAAATTAGTGCTGACAATAACACTATTGAAATCTCCCAGCAAACTGAGACAGCAACTGGTGCATTTGAAAATACTCCCCCTACATCTCCAGAGCAAGAAATGGAGGCATGTGTAAATATATCTCGAGAACATTCCCATGATTCTCATAAAAACATTGTCACTTCTACCGAACAAACATATGAATCTCCCGTGGGCAATGCTAGTCCATCGTCTAACGACGGCAGTGTGGGTAGTGGTAACATAGCAGGATCGGACAGTAGTGATATGGTGGTTAATCTTGGCAAGAGGAGAAAAGATTATGAAGAAGGCACTCCAGCCAAAAAGAAGAAACGAGGCAAATCAAAGTCAATAGGAGAAAAGAAATCAAAACCAAATGGTAAGATAGAAATATTTATTAAATACCTGCAATATCTTTTTATCCCCTCGCCAACGAAGTTGCGATGGGATATATAGAATCTTAACACCGGCAAAAGTGCAAGACAGGGAAATCTCCGACACCCGAGGATAAGATTTCAATCGTTCGCTGATGAGGCTCGCCGAGTCAGCAAACAATTGAAATCTTACCCGAGGATGTCAGATTTCTCTGTCTTGCACTTTTTGCCGGTGTTTGATTTTATTTCTCACTTTTATCAGTAGTTGTGTATTGTTTGACAGCTATGTACTTTTAGCAGACGATCATGTAAACAATGAGTTATTTCCCCTTCATGTCAATCAAAAAAGTAATTCCGTATTTTTGTGTATTGCGTGAAGGTTATTATGTAATAATATGGCTGATTGTTAGGATTTGTGTGTTTATAAAAGATTGAAAACTTATATACAGTGAATTGTTTATTTTAAAAAGGAAAAGCATGGATAATTCGGGGGGCAGTTGACATAAACTGTACAGCATGCATTTGCCGGTAAAGCGCACATGATTTTGTTTGTCTTGCACTAGAGCAAAATAAGAAAATCTCACATCGCTAAAAATAGGAACTGGTCTGTCTCAAAAGTGAGAAATAGTAATGCTACCGTCCGTCCTTCCGTAACATCCTTATGCCACTCTAGAATCAACATCCTTCAATGGATTGTGACTTGGTACATACTTAGTCCTTAAGAGAATCTGGAACCCTATTGATTTTCAAGGTCAAAGGTCGAGGTCACCGGGTCAAATTTTCACCACGTAATATCCTTGTGAACACTCAAACTTGGTACATACTTAATCCTTAGGAGAGTCTGGAAACCTATTGATTTTCAAGGTCACTGGGTCAAATTTTTACTGCATAACATCCTTGTGAACACTCTAGAATCAACATCCTTCAATGGATTTTGACCAAACTTGGTACATACTTAGTCATTAGGAGAGTCTGGAACCCTATCTATTTTCAAGGTCAAAGGTCAAGGTCACAGGGTCAAATTTTTACTCCATAGCATCCTTGTGAATACTCTAGAATCAACATCCTTCAATGGATTTTTACCAAACTTTATACATAGTTATCCCCTCGCCAACAAAGTTGCGAAGGGGATATAGTAACGCTACTGGCCATCCGTGCAGGGCTCACGTTGGAGGGCGATTCAGGCGAAGAAGTTG
The DNA here is from genome assembly GCA_963383655.1 of Bathymodiolus septemdierum. Taxonomy (NCBI): domain Eukaryota; kingdom Metazoa; phylum Mollusca; class Bivalvia; order Mytilida; family Modiolidae; genus Bathymodiolus; species Bathymodiolus septemdierum. Next base: position 15,497,886 of record OY726519.1, on the reverse strand, counting down.
ACTTCACTTTCTCGTTGGTCAAAGGCGAAGTTCAAGTCGCCTTGTAATTTTGAAGAGTTGCCCTATGTCGCCACCCGCGCATTTTCTCCTCTCAGCACTTGTCATTTATGAAAATGTCGATATCATGCACGTGTTTATTGAAATCTATCGTATCTTGAAGTATTTTGAAAGTGATTTTCTTGGAAAGTAATCCTTTACTGTTTATAAAAACTTTAATTTCGTTCATTAGAGGTTTTGTTTATTGTTTATATATGCCCGCTTAAAATAAAACTATTTGTATTTGTTTTTTGTAAACAAACAAAAATGGCGCCATTTTGGTAAGCGGACTCAATGCAGTACTGTGCTACGGGAAATGTTGACCGAACTTTTTGTCCGAAGCTACGTTCAACAAAACGAACTTTTGATTTATTATCCCCTCACCAACGAAGTTGCGAAGGGATATAGTAACGCTACCGTCTGTCCTTCCATCCGTCACATCCTTGTGAACACTCTGGGATCAACATCCTTCAATGGATTTTGACCAAACTTGGTACATACTTAGTCCTTACGAGAGTCTGGAACCCTATTGATTTACAAGGTCAAAGGTCAAGGTCACCAGGTGAAATTTTTACCGCATAGCATCCTTGTGAACACTCTAGAATCAAGATCCTTCAATGGATTTTGACCAAACTTGGTACATACGTAGTCCTTAGGAGAATCTGGAACCCTATTGATTTTCAAGGTCAAAGGTCAAGGTCACAGGGTCTAATTTTTAGGCGAGGGGATATGCCACGCTTTGCGTTGCCCTTGTTTTTTCTCATTTCTGCGACATAAAATCATAGTTCCCATATCAAATATGTTCATATATGCGAAGATTGCAATTCAAAATTCGTTGACACTAGCTGCAATAATGTAGCTCCTGTGACAAACTTGTGTCTCGGCAGAGCTACAACATGGTCCCATTCGTCACAATTGAGCAAAAAAAAAGTTGCAGTTGAAACATAAAAATTCACTATTTACGCTTCAAGCATTTCATTATAACTATTACTGATGATCCCAGTCCTTGTTAAATCGGTTTGGCTGAGAAATATATGCTTTTCAAAGGTAGCAACAACCTTGTTCAAATTTATCAATCGTTTTCCATAACCGGAAACTACGGAAGGCAGAGCTTTTCTAAATATGGTATTTCTTACTACCCGCTGATGTAAACATTCACGCCTCAAATCGCCAAATATGGTATCGACATCCAAATAGTGAGGCCGGAAATGACGAAATTCAAAATGTTCAGAGAGAAAGTAAACATGGATTTTTATTTTGTGGGAATTACATTCTAAAATACTGGTAGGTGATAAAAACTTGTTATAATAATGGACAAAAGGAAAGGTTATGTCTTATTATTGATAAATGCAGGCGTCAAAAACCCTGTAATCAAGCGCAAAAAAATATCGGCGGCTGCTCCATTACATGTAATGGCATCCCATTATAACCCTTGCGAGTAAGCAAGTATTTAGGGTTTTATTATTAGAACTAGTAGACGCTTCAGATATTTATCTATCCGCATTGGTATTTTATACTCGACACCGGGTTAATATTACGATCTATCGAACTGTTTATTTACATACAGACTTGTGTTTACAAACGTTAACACATATCCAATTAAAAAATAAACTTTGAACTACAGTAGTTTTCATGCATTGTTGCAATCTGATTTGAGGTCTGGCAAATAATAATTACAGCCTTTACTTTCTTCAGTTTTTGACTATCAGTGGCAATTTACGTTTGTGCTATATTTTCATTCCCTACTGTACTGTACTCCTATATATAGTTGGACCATTGAGCAAATTGACAGAGACATCGTTCTTCTGCTGAAGATTACACAAATATGATTTATTACAATTTGTTTGGTATTGGATCACAACACAGTAATATTTCAAAAGGAAAAGGGGGTGGAGGTACATATAAATATCACTGGTATGCAAGACTCCAATAGTCAAGGTAGATAGAAATAAAAATGTGACATTGAATAGATGTCCTTAAGGTAGTTATGAATAAAAAAAAACCCAGAACAAATCAGTTCAGACAGCGTTTTAACTTGACTAAATTTGGGCAGGGTAACGTCAGAGGGGTCGCAAAACAATGTTTCGATTAATCGCAATTAACCTCTCCCAGAAATCTCCCCACTTCTCTCTGTTGTCTCCCACTTCTCCCTGTGAGCTCTCTGAAAGAGAAGTCACTTCTCCCTCTAATTTGAAAGTAGTGGGAGCCCTGCATCCGTGCATCTGTCCGTCCTTCCATAACATTTCTTGTAAACACTCTAGAGTCAATATGGTTCAATGGATTTAAACCAAACTTGATACTCAAGTAATACTAACAAAGATCTGGCACCCTATTGATTTTCAAGGTCAAAGGTCAATGTCACAGTTGAACTTTGAATTTTTTAGGGGTTTAACGGCAAGGGGATACGCCATGCTTTGCGTTGCCCTTGTTATGGTTTAATTTATAAACTAATTGGTTGTCTTCGTTTAACCTCTGGTGTAATTGTTAATGGGTTTGTTCCCCTGTCTGTCAGACGAAAGACTTGGTATTTGGTTCTTAAAAGGCACAAAGCATTAAGGAATTACTTATCACACACATGCAGTGACTTATAAATTCAATGTAGTGTTGTTTGTATACCTGTAAAAACTTACATTTGACAAAGTTTTGTAGCTTAGAATTTGAATGCTTTGATATTTTTATTTCACATTTGATAACGGTAAAAAAAAATAATGATAGCTTTTCCATTGTTAATGAGCTTTAGAAGCATTTTGTACAGATCTTTCTCAAATTGGATAGGACATCATAATTTTACATTTTACAGTAGTATGACATTACAATACAATAGTGGTATAATAATATAAAAGGCAGAGAGAGAAAAGTTCAGTCTGTTGTATCCCACCTCCCCCCATTATTGTATGCAAGATCATACCTTGGAACTGTTTCGACAGTGTAATATTATTTGTTTTACATCTTATTGTAACGTCTGTAATTATTGTAAACAATAGATAAACTGGTGAGGATGACGGTGATGGTTGTCAGCTCAGGTAACAAGTTTAGATAAACTATAAATAAGGAACCAATGATTTTATATCCAAGTACAACATAACATGATCTTTAACCTTAATATCTGTTGTTATTACAGGAAGTGACAGTGATGAAGGTTACAATCAAAGTTCTCATTCTGGTGGATCTTCTCCAAGCAAATCCCGTCCACGTTCACCCAGAACTCCAAAATATAATCTCAATTTAGGTCAGTTATTTTTCATCGTTCTTAAGTAATTTCAAATCCATAAAACATTGAATTGAATTTCTCATTTCAACAAGACTTGTAATATTAAGTATGATCAATATATAATTAGTTTATAAAGTTTTCATCCTAATCAATTTTCCATTTTTTTTCTCCCAAAGTTTTAATTGTTTGTGCTAAGATGAAGTAACATATGCTAATATCACAGGTACAATAAATGTTCTTTATGTCAATTACAAATTAGCTGTTTGTTGGATATTTTTTTTTAATGATTTGTGTATTATTATTGTTCATTCCATTTGTATTTTTTCTGAAAGCCAAAAAAAAAACATCCTTGTGGATCTAACATAGAAAGTTTTTTCATTGTATGTGAAGATAAAATTAAATTTTTATAAGTCATTGTGGTCAAAGTTAATTTCAGCTTAATGTTGGCAATGATATCTTAATTGTTTTTCAGAGGAAGGCAAATACTTGGAAGGAGAACCTAGGATTGTCTTCTTAATGGAAAAAGTACAAGAAATACGCAAAATATACATGGATTTGAAATCTGAAGTAGCATTAATAGATCGTCGACGGAAACGGGCAAAACGTAAAGAAAGGGAAAGTAAGTTGAGTGAAAACTATAGATTGTTTGTAGATTTGGAGATAGAAAAGAAGCATAAAATATCTACAAAATTTAAGAGGACAGAAGAAAGAGGATGAAGTGATAATTATATATGGAATAGGATTATTTTGTAGATTTGTGTAATATTGAATTTGCAGTGCAAACTAAAAACAAAATTCTTTACAGAGTTGGAAGTCTATCAAGTTCTATTAAAAAAATATTAAACTACATGCTTCATTAAGAATTTTAACTAACAGTCAATTGTATAAGTCATGTTTATTCCAAGCTGAAAAAGACCTGAGTTGTCTTGAATACCAGGAAAGCAAGTGTTTACCTACAAAGAAATATATGTATTGTTGATTGCTACAGGAAAACAAGTGTTTACCTACAAAGAAATATATGTTGATTGCTACTGTAGTTCATGTTGTGGACTATACTTGTTAATTTGGTGATATGTTAAACATGTGGATGCCAGTTTAACAGTCTTCACATTATAATCCTTTTTTTTTTCAAATTTGAAACCAATATGACTCGGCTTCTTTCATTGTGTTTGTTCTGCTATTAGATGTTAGGGTTAACCAGAGAAGTGGTTTGTATTGTATCAGGTGAAATATTAAACCTTTAATGTGTGACTGTTTCATCACAAGTAATGAAATTATACTACAATAACAAACAATTATATTCCTGAATTTCCTATACAAGTAGTTGTATTCTAATCTTTATATTTCCTATACAAGTAGTTGTATTCTAATCTTTATATTCTTGTTGCAGGCTCCCATGCAGTTGAAAGTGAAAGTTTATAGTCATACCACGGAGAGGAAAGTATTAGGTCGCTGGACCATGCAGCATTGGTGCATAATATCTACATTACATTATCATCAAGAATGTCCTTGACATTTTACATTATGTAGTATCATCATGAATAATCCTGACATTTTGCATTACGTAGTATCATCATGAATGTCCTTGACATTTTGCATTACGTAGTATCATCATGAATGTCCTTGACATTGTGTGAACATCTTACATAGATAGAATATGTTACTTTGTAATTTTGATTGCATTCTAAAATGTTTATCAATGTGCATATCAATTACGGCATAGTAAAAGAACTTTTGGATCATCCATAATTATTACGCATTTTAAACAAACATTTTTATAAAAACTGTTAATGGGGAATGTATACATGTAAATCTATGTGAATCAAATGTTGATTAACAAGACTTTGTTAAGATTTTTGTTATTAGTTGATATCTGTTGTTGTTTTAGAGTCTATAATTGTACTTTATTATATATGAAAGTAGAAAGCATGTAGCATTATAAAACTTTTTTTAAACTGCCCCCTCCCTACCTCTTCTTTTTTAGGTAAATTAAAAGGACATTCTATTGGTTCTTTCCATTAATTATTAAGTTTGTAAAGAAAAAATTTGTACAATCAATGTAAAATGCTGATAATTATGGATAATGTTTAAAACAGATTCATAGATTCCCCACATGCACCAATCAAAAGAAATGTTGTCAGATTTCAATACAAAGTATGATTTGCATTGTATATTAAGTGAGTGTGTTATATTTTTGAAGTTATCTATATAAACCATTTATATCAGATTTTATCACGAGTCAAACTCAAGAATATAATGTTTTATAGATGTTCCAGATAAGGTTACATATTTTTAAGTCAAACTGCTTAGTAACTTTATTGGCCATTTGTGGTGAAATAATTAGCTTTAAGTGAAGTCTGGGTTATTTGTATAAATACATGTAGCATACAATGTTTTTACTAACATACATGGAGGTACTATAAACCATTTTAACAGATATTACGAAGAATATTTTAGAAAAATTCCCAAAAAGACTAAAAATAAAACCCTTGTCTGTGATATATATAATGTACAGTGTATTAGTCAAGTTATAATTTATTTTATCTTGTTTTTACAGTGTAGGGTTGTGAAGGAACTACTTTTATATGCCCATGAATATTTGATAGATATAATTTATCACGGATTCTACCAATGCAAAACTTACAGCATTATAAAAAAAACAGGAATCTCACTTATACAGATCATTATCACATTTCAATTAAGGTTTGTTAGACTTGAACCTTTTATTATGTATTTCTTGTAGGGTTGTTCACCAAAACCAAATTAGAATGGGAATTGTTGCCAAATGTTTAAAATCTTATTATTTATACATCAAAATTAATTTTCAGTTAGTGATGTCAGTGTAAATTATTATAGACAAGACAAGTATTATGTTACACTTCCATTAATGTACGTTTCCTGATCAGTTTAGGAACAAAAGGAATAGAACAAAAACCCCAACATTAATGATTTATGTTTTTGGTCAGATGAAATCAGTACACACCTTGATATGATAAAGTTTGTCAGGGACTTGGAAAAAGGTTGATTTTCTTCCTGCACTAAGATGTGCAATCTGATATAACTGATAAATTAATGAACATAACATTTTTAACTAACAAATCAAATCTGTAAATTAGGGAACACACTGTTTTAATTCAGAGCTATTCCATGTTTACATTAACAAAGCTTTAGATTAATGTTCATCTAGACATTATTGCCTAAAATGACCCTGAACTTGACTTGATTTTTAAATTAATTAGAGCAGAAACCATGGAAAGTTTAGATTTTGTCATGGTTTCTGCTGTAGTCGGCATAAAAATGTCAAATTCAGTGCCATTTTAAACAAAATGTGTAGATGAACCTTAATATGATTGATACTTCGCCAAACATCATCTTGAACTAAATATTTAAATCTTAAAATACAGGTTACACACAATATAAAGTACTTTTGCGATAAAAGTGAGTAAAATAATGATTGTTGGAGTAAAAAGTGAGTAATAATTATTGGTGGAGTATACAATGAGTTGTCACTATGAAAGTACATTAAAACCAGACTACTGCATAGGGTTCATCAAAACTATCATGAGCAACAGACATTGTACTCGGTTTAAATTTTTGCATTATATTTAGTGTACGAGTTGAGCTGTTTTAGTAATTTGTTGCTTTAGATGGGGATTACTTTTTTGTTAATTACTCTTTCTTATGAATATGTAATGGGAGTCTTTTTGGTTTTGTGAAGAAAAGTATGGCAGCGTTTTTAATTGATTTAAAGGGCATTTAAGCAAAAATAGCCTCGATACCATTTTACCCGTTCCACATTTGTTTATGACTTGCAATAATATTGATATTTATTAGGAGTGCTATAATTGTTGTGGTTGATGTCTAAACATGTTTATTTTTTATTGATATTGATGACAAATTTATTTGTCCAGATTTGTTATGTAAATTTGTACATTTTTTTCATAGATTGTTTTTATTTATACTGCTAGACATGGTAGAAGATTGTTTTTTTAAACAGTATTTTCTATGAATTATCTCCCTTTACTATCTAGGAACATATTGTTTATTTGGATGACATTTGCCAAAAATGCCAAAAGGTAAATAAAACCTTTTCCATTTTGTGCCAAAAAAACAAGAAGTTCCATATCATGATATAATAAATTTGTTTTCTGTACAATTTTATTTTCTTGAAAACTAATAAGAGAAAATAACCTCCGATGTATATAGTAGTTGAAATACTATATATTTATGTGTCTTTTTTTTCATTTCTTGTACTGTTTTCTGTGAACTTGACGCATAATTGAAATATTTTGCAGCATTAATTCATACAAATACAGTTAAATAATATTTGTTTTAAATCTTGTATTCATACTTGATCAAAACATACAGGTTATTAGGTCTTAGATACTCTGTAAACATAGGTTGAAGGTCGAAGGCAGTCAGTATTTGGTGGTCACTTACAAGAATTTACACTAAGGACACACTATAAATCTTAGTAGCCGATTATTTTCAAAAACACATAAGCCTCAGAGCTCATTACATCAAATCACTTTTTATATACCTTAGAAACCACTTTAGATCTAAGACACATTAACCTTAGAGGTCACTACATAAAACACTACATGTATATCCTTGAGGTCTAAGACACAGGAAACTTGGAGGTCACAGCATCTAAGACACAATATAAACCTTAAGGGGTCACTTTCAGGTCTACATAAAACACTTGCATGAATATACTTGAGGTTTAAGACACAGGAAACTGGGAGGTCACTGCACCAAGTCAAAATATAAACCTTAGAGGTCACTTACAGGTCAAATCAATCTCCACATCAATAAGATGGTGCTATAGCTGGTCTTGCCTTCTAATAACATGACAACTACTGATAAACCAGATATGTTAACACTTGTATTTCTTCAAACTTAATACCAGAATATTGTTATGATTGTAGAGTAAATAAGATAGTGATTATTTAATAGAAATAAATAATTTATAAGTTTACTTGTGTGTAAAATTCTTTTAATTTTGTTTCTCTACTAAAACAGATTTTTGACAATGATCATCTTTGTTTTTATGAATGGAAGTAAGAAAAATAATATATTGTATTTCACAACTTTATATTGTACTTCACAACTTGTTAGTGAAACAGCAGGAACTGTTTTATATAAAAGTGGGGGGAATCAGGATTGGATATTGTTTCTAATGTAGAATTGAAGAGTAAAACAAGGATGATAAATGTTATTAAAATGAACAACATGGAGGACATGTTAATGCTGATCTTGTTAAATTGGTTACCCTTGCTGTACATTGCATGTCTCTGGTTTTACTGGACTCCTGTTTCAATACTTGACATCAATCGGCTGACTACCTTAGGAAACTATTAATATCATACTATAGTCTGTTTCTATTCTTAAAATTAATTAAGTAAACCAATGTTACAACTAACTATAGTCCGTTTCAAGTTCAGATAGCTGGTATTTATTTCTTGCTGCTTGCTAAGTTTGAAATTGAATTATTAAAAAACAAGGTAATATTGCATTAGTTGAATGTGATTAGGCCAGTTTCACAAAATCTACATGTTCTAGGTCAACTGTATTAAGCTGTTGTTATAAAACCTTCACATCTTGTATCAGTATTTCTCATATGACTTTACCTGATTCTGTGCAGTTTGCCGTCTTTGTTATTGTTTATTTTATAATTTTGTGTGGTCAAGTCAGTAACTTAAAATCTAATTTTCCTAGGCTCACTATACTTGCATGTTCATCTACATCTGCATGTCATTTTCCATTCATAGACAGGCCAGACATTTTCAAATTTCGTGCATGTTCATCTACATCTGCATGTCATTTTCCATTCATAGACAGGCCAGACATTTTCAAATTTCGTCACTTGTATATTTGTTGCATCATGACATTTTTATAGGAATGAAACATTTTATCAAGTTTATGAAATTTTAACATGATCACCAAATGTTAATTTCTTGCGATTATTTAATGAATATGTAAATAACATTGTACAAATATCATCCAATCATCTTACATAACTTATTAAAATCATCCAATAGAAATAGTTTTCTTATTTGATCCCAATAACAAGTTCTTGATTTATTGTACATTTTTGTATAGCAGTATTACATGTAGAACCAGATGTTGGTGTGCAATATTTCACTGATATCTGTGCTCGTGCAATATCACTTCAAATCAAAGGACCGTCGTTGTTGTATGGTAGTTGGATTTATAACTACCTATGCAATCTGTGCCTATCACCACTAACGTGAGTTCAAATCCCACTCGGGCAAGGTGTACTCGATTCAAAATTATGTGATAAAGTTTATCTGACTTGCGGCAGGTCAGTGGTTTTCTCCTAAGCGATTCTCTCACTATTTTTAAAGTTCTGTTATACAATAAACAGGTTATTGAATGAATATTATCCCTTATAGAATATAAATACTGCACTCGCAAGCTTGTGCAATATAATTTTCTGTGAGGAACAATAATCATGCGACAACACTACAATGAGAAAAGATATGAATGCAAGTAAATATGAAAGATAATCTAATGTTGTTGCTGTTCTACGTCTGGGTTAATGAATTTTAATTTTTACCTTGAAGGGAGTATGAAATGCCCCTAGACTGCTACATTACCTCATTAAAAGCTACATCTGCTTTTTAACTCCCCTAATCTAATAAAATATGTGAGCAGTTGCATTCATCTATAATCATCTCTGAAACTAATTGAAGTAAAAGAAGGCCTGAATCCTCCTTGGATGTCTGGTTTGTACTACCAACCACAAAATACATACAGAAACACTACCTAATTTAACTATGTCTGATGACCCAGGCAACCAACTAACATGGCTGCCATTATAGACAACAAAGGACTTGAGCATCTAAAGACCTTTCACTAGTGTGTACTCACCTTTTTATACCAACTTGTGATAAATTTCATTAGTACGTACATTACAATAAGTTGTATAACAAATTAAAACAATGATGATGAGGCACATAACAAAGACAATACACTAATGTAATTGTGACGGCCCATTGCAATACAACCTCAAAATCTTTGAGAACATAAAAATGTATTAATGGTATTGTTGAAAGATTAAAGCTTTACCAGTGTTCAATGGCTGAACAAGCAAATAGGGTACATTTTCACACACATTGCTAAATCTTGCAAACTGAAAGATTATTGCTTGATTTTTAGTTCACCTGGCCTTTAAGCCATGTGAGCTATTGTCATCACTTTTCGTCCGTCTGTCAACATTTCACATTTTAATCTTCTCAGAAACCACTAGGCCAGTTGCAACCAAACTTTGGTGGAATGGTCCTTGGATGGCCTCCTTCCAAAGTTGTGTACGGTGATCCCAACTTCCAACCAAGATGGCCACCAAGCTAAAAATAGAAAAAAGGGGGGATGAAATTTTAATTGTTCATTGCTGCTTTAGTGCAAGTCAAAATGAGCTCAAATTTTAACTGCAGCTACATGGCAAGGAGTTGTTATCCCCTCGCCAACGAAGTTGCGAGGGGATATAGTAACACTACCATCCGTCCGTCCGTCACAATCCTTGTGAACACTCTAGGATCAACATCCTTCAATGGATTTTGACCAAACTTGATACATATTTAGTCCTTAAGAGAATTTGGAACCCTATTGATTTTCAAGGTCACGGTCAAATTTTTACCACATAACATCCTTGTGAACACTCTAGAATCAACATCCTTCAATGGATTTTGACTAAACTTGGTACATACTTAGTCCTTAGGAGAGTCTGGAACCCTATTGATTTTCAAGGTCATAGGTCAAAGGTCAAGGTCACTGGGTAAATATTTTACCGTGTAACATCCTTGTGAACACTAGAATCAACATCCTTCAATGGATTTTGACTAAACTTGGTACATACTTAGTCCTTAGGAGAGTCTGGAACCCTATTGATTTTCAAGGTCATAGGTCAAAGGTCAAGGTCACTGGGTAAATTTTTTACCGTGTAACATCCTTGTGAACACTAGAATCAACATCCTTCAATGGATTTTGACCAAACTTGGTACATACTTAGTCCTTAGGAGAATCTGGAACCCTATTGATTTTCCAGGTCATAGATCAAAGTCACCGGGTCAAATTTTTACCGCGTAACATCCTTGTGAACAATCTAGAATCAACATCCTTCAATGGATTTTGACCAAACTTGGTACATACGTAATTCTTAGGAGAGTCTGGAACTCTTATTGATTTTCAAGGTCATAGTCACTGGGTCAAATGTTTACTGCATAACATCCTTGTGAACACTAGAATCAACATCCTTCAATGGATTTTGACCAAACTTGGTACATACTTAGACCGTAAGAGAATCTGGAACCCTATTGATTTTCAAGGTCAAAGGTCAAGTTCACAGGGTCTAATTTTTAGGCGAGGGGATACGCCACGTTTTGCGTTGCCCTTGTTTAACATATATTCCGAGTTTTTCTATGAAATTTTTCTTTCAGCCGATATATACCGATTATGCAAATTAGGCATATTTTGATAAAAGATCACATTTAAATCTTCTTCTCTGAAACTGCTGAACCAAATTAAACCAAACCTGGCAGGGATGGTCCCTGGGTGGGTCCCTTTCAAATTTGTGTCCGACAGCCCCGCCCTCCATTCAAGATGGCTGCTGTTACTAAAAATAGAAATTTCTTCAATTGTCCATTGCTGCTTTAGTACAAATCAAAATGAGCTCAAATTTTAACTGCAGCTACATGGCAAGGAGTAGTTTAGCATATGTTCGGGGTTTTTGTTTGAAATTTTTCTTTCAGCCGATTTATACCGATTATGCAAATTAGGCATATTTTGATAAAAGATCACATTTAAATCTTCTTCTCTGAAACTGCTGAACCAAATTAAACCAAACCTGGCAGGGATGGTCCCTGGGTGGGTCCCTTTCAAAATTGTGTCCATCAGTGCCGTCCTGTATCCAAGATGGCCACTGTTACTAAAAATAGAAATTTCTTCAAATGGCCAAAACTGCTTTATTTCAAGCCAGAATGTGCCCAAATTTGAACTGTATAAGCATAATGATGAGCTTTTTAACATATATTACAGGATTTTTGATGAACTTTGAACTTTTGCCGATTTTGACCAATTATGCAAATTAGAAAAAAGGGAGGATGAAATTTAAAAAAAATCTTCTCCTCTGAAACTACTGAGCCAATCTCAACCAAATTCCTTGGGTGGTCCCCTTCCAAAATTGTGTTTGGCATTTCATACCTCCGACCAAGATGGCTGCCACAGCCGAACTTAATTTAACATAGAACCCTATGGGAAATTCCCATAAAAATCTTCTTGTCTGAAACCATTTGCTCAATAAGAACTAAATGTTGATGAAATAGTCATTGGATGGTTCTCTTCCAAAAATATGTCAGGCGGTTCGGCCCTTCGACCAAGATGGTCACCACAGCCGAACTTAGCTTAACATAGGACCCTATGGGAAATTCACATAAAAATCTCCTCAGAAACCACTGGGCCAATTGCAACCAAACTTTGGTGGAAGAGACCTTGGATGGCCCCCTTCCAAAATTGTGTCCAGTGATCCCGACTTCCAACCAAGATGGCCACCAAGCTAAAAATAGAAAAAAGGGTGGATGAAATAAAAAAAAATCTTCTCCTCTGAGAAACTACTGAGCCAATCTCAACCAAACTTTGCTGAAATGATCCTTGGGTGGTCCCCTTCCAAAATTATGTCTGGCATTTCAGACTTCCGACCAAGATGGCCACCACAGCAGAACTTAATTTAACATAGAACCCTATGGGAAATTCCCATAAAAATCTTCTTGTCTGAAACCATTTGCTCAATAAGAACTAAATGTTGATGAAATAGTCATTGGATGGTTCTCTTCCAAAAATATGTCAGGCGGTTCGGCCCTTCGACCAAGATGGTCACCACAGCCGAACTTAGCTTAACATAGGGCCCTATGGGAAATTCACATAAAAATCTCCTCAGAAACCACTGGGCCAATTGCAACCAAACTTTGGTGGAAGAGACCTTGGATGGCCCCCTTCCAAAATTGTGTCCAGTGATCCCGACTTCCAACCAAGATGGCCACCAAGCTAAAAATAGAAAAAAGGGGGGATGAAATAAAAAAAAATCTTCTCCTCTGAGAAACTACTGAGCCAATCTCAACCAAACTTTGCTGAAATGATCCTTGGGTGGTCCCCTTCCAAAATTATGTCTGGCATTTCAGACTTCCGACCAAGATGGCCACCACAGCCGAACTTAATTTAACATAGGACCCTATGGGAAATTCCCATAAAAATCTTCTTGTTTGAAACCATTTGCTCAATAAGAACTAAATGTTGATGAAATAGTCATTGGATGGTTCTCTTCCAAAAATATGTCAGGCGGTTCGGCCCTTCGACCAAGATGGCCCCCACAGCCGAACTTAGTTTAACATAGGAACCTATGGGAAATTCACATAAAAATCTTCTTGTCTGGAACCAGTTGCTCAATTGGAACCAAACTTTGATAAAATAGTCATTGGATGGTTCTCTTCCAAAATTGTGTCTGGTGGTCCCACCCTCTGACCAAGATGGCTGCACAGCTGTACTTAGTTTAACATAGGACCCTATGGGAAATTCACATATAAACCATCTTGCCTGGAACCAGTAGCTCAATTAGAACCAAACTTTGATGGAATAGTCATTGGATGGTCCTCTTCCAAAATTGTGTCCGGTAGTCACACTCTCCCACCAAGATGGCCACCACAGTGCAGTTGCGTTGTTATTGAAAGCAGCTTTGATCCAGGTGAGCGATTACAGGCTCCTGGGAGCCTCTGGTTACTTATGGTCAAATGAACAGTATTTCAGCTATCTTGATGAAAACAAGTTTACAAACAATATATACTACAGGTAACTAGAAACTCACTTGGTTATTCATGGACTGTTTGGGTTCAAGCAAGTTTATAGTCTTTGAGACAGGAATTGCCCATCATAACAAATCACAAAAAAACATTTTTTTTTAAAGTTTCTGCCAATCAGAACCGTGAATTAATTATGACTACATGTACCATGTTTTTATGGTAGATAAGACGAAATGATGAATTTTTATAGAGGACATCATAAACATCATTCCTGTAAAGTTTGGTTCTAATTGGCCTAGTCATTTCAGAGGAGATGATCAAAATGTGAAATGTTAACTATGACAACAGACACAGTGATGACAACAGCTCGACCTTGCATGACATATTGGAAAGCCAAATAATTAAAGGTCTTTGGGAACATGAAAAACAAAGAGCACAAACAGGATAGCTAAAATCTCTTGACAGAGGGATATGCTTTTTTGTGGTCTTATAAAAACTTTGAGGAGTACAACTGCCAAATTTAATCTTCAATGTAAAATTTGTCTGGATTTTAAGTGTAATTAGAAGTAATTAATTGTTGTCTGCCAAGTGAGTCATTTTCAGCTGATGAGATGATGATGATGATGTCTGCTTTGAACTAGACCAACTGTTTTCATAGTGCTAGCTCACAGAAATAACAATTTTACTTCACTCTGACTCAATGTCAACAAACCTTTGCTCCATGCTTTGAGGTGATGCACAAAATACCAAATTTATAGTCTTTTGTAGTTTTGATTACCGTATTTAGGGTTGTATAATGCGCAGGATTTTGCCCAGATTCTTTAATTTGTAGGAGGGGTGCGCATTATAAACAGGAACAATGTGTTTCACTCTTTCCCAGACCGGGAAATCACATGTCCGCCAATAAAACCCAACACATTTAATATTTTGCAACTTTATTGAAGATGAAAAGAGATAAATGGTTCTTAAATTCTCCCAGCAAATGAAACATGCTCAAAGGACTGAAAAATAAATACGATTGATATTTAATTCTTACATTTCCGACGGCGATTTTTTTAAAAGTCCATGCGCATTATAGACACGAACTAGTTTTTTTCTGGAGATTTTCAAGGCCAAGAGGGGGTGCGCATTATGCAGCAATGCGCATTATACAACCCTAAATATGGTAACAGACTTGAGATTGAACCAATGATCTACCATACTTGAGGCGAGGTTGCTAACCTTTACCTCATACAGGGTGGTACAAGTCTTAGAAAGCTCTCCAAATACTTATAGTAGAAATATGTTTGCACAGTCCAAACACATGTGAAAGGTTTACAGATGTGTGATGTCCAATCAAAGCAATAAAAGTACTGTTCTGTAACTAGTAATTATTACAGGATTTACAGTCAAGATTGTTTTAAATGTTCAATTAGGCCTACATCGATCCACATAATGCCATTAAATGATAAAGACATCTGAAACTACCTGGAAATCAGATCAGACAACAGTAGACTAGAGATTGATAAAATCATTTTATTTACTTTTTTTTCTTATTTTTCAACTTTCGAGGTTTCTTTTGCTTAGAATGACTTTTTGACTTCTCATTAAACTTGACATGTTTAGATTTATTTTTCTTTTTTAATTGTTTATTTTTTTTATCATTAAAATGTTGAAATGGATCTGTCTTCTTATTGGTGCTTGTAAATCCCAGTTTTTTGTGTTCCTTTTCAGATTTTACTCCCATCTTATGTCCTCTGCCTTTCTGGTTAGATATCTGATGATATTAGGTTAAAGAAAAAAACATAGACTACTGTCATGGTTATTAAGTAAAGGGTATTTCAAGATAAAGAAAAAAAACATAGACTACTGTCATGGTTATTAAGTAAAGGGTATTTCAAGATAAAGAAAAAAACATAGACTACTGTCATGGTTATTAAGTAAAGGGTATTTCAAGATAAAGAAAAAAAGATAGACTACTGTCATGGTTATTAAGTAAAGGGTATTTCAAGATAAAAAAACAAAACATAGACTACTGTCATGGTTATTAAGTAAAGGGTATTTCAAGATAAAGAAAAAAAGATAGACTACTGTCATGGTTATTAAGTAAAGGGTATTTCAAGATAAAGAAAAAACATAGACTACTGTCATGGTTATTAAGTAAAGGGTATTTCAAGATAAAGAAAAAAAAGATAGACTACTGTCATGGTTATTAAGTAAAGGGTATTTCAAGATAAAGAAAAAAAGATAGACTACTGTCATGGTTATTAAGTAAAGGGTATTTCAAGATAAAGAAAAAAAAGATAGACTACTGTCATGGTTATTAAGTAAAGGGTATTTCAAGATAAAGAAAAAAAGATAGACTACTGTCATGGTTATTAAGTAAAGGGTATTTCAAGATAAAGAAAAAAAACATAGACTACTGTCATGGTTATTAAGTAAAGGGTATTTCAAGATAAAGAAAAAAAGATAGACTACTGTCATGGTTATTAAGTAAAGGGTATTTCAAGATAAAGAAAAAAACATAGACTACTGTCATGGTTATTAAGTAAAGGGTATTTCAAGATAAAGAAAAAAAACATAGACTACTGTCATGGTTATTAAGTAAAGGGTATTTCAAGATAAAGAAAAAAAGATAGACTACTGTCATGGTTATTAAGTAAAGGGTATTTCAAGATAAAGAAAAAAACATAGACTACTGTCATGGTTATTAAGTAAAGGGTATTTCAAGATAAAGAAAAAAAGATAGACTACTGTCATGGTTATTAAGTAAAGGGTATTTCAAGATAAAAAAACAAAACATAGACTACTGTCATGGTTATTAAGTAAAGGGTATTTCAAGATAAAGAAAAAAACATAGACTACTGTCATGGTTATTAAGTAAAGGGTATTTCAAGATAAAGAAAAAAAGATAGACTACTGTCATGGTTATTAAGTAAAGGGTATTTCAAGATAAAAAAACAAAACATAGACTACTGTCATGGTTATTAAGTAAAGGGTATTTCAAGATAAAGAAAAAAAGATAGACTACTGTCATGGTTATTAAGTAAAGGGTATTTCAAGATAAAGAAAAAACATAGACTACTGTCATGGTTATTAAGTAAAGGGTATTTCAAGATAAAGAAAAAAAGATAGACTACTGTCATGGTTATTAAGTAAAGGGTATTTCAAGATAAAGAAAAAAAGATAGACTACTGTCATGGTTATTAAGTAAAGGGTATTTCAAGATAAAGAAAAAAAAGATAGACTACTGTCATGGTTATTAAGTAAAGGGTATTTCAAGATAAAGAAAAAAAGATAGACTACTGTCATGGTTATTAAGTAAAGGGTATTTCAAGATAAAGAAAAAAAACATAGACTACTGTCATGGTTATTAAGTAAAGGGTATTTCAAGATAAAGAAAAAAAGATAGACTACTGTCATGGTTATTAAGTAAAGGGTATTTCAAGATAAAGAAAAAAACATAGACTACTGTCATGGTTATTAAGTAAAGGGTATTTCAAGATAAAGAAAAAAAAGATAGACTACTGTCATGGTTATTAAGTAAAGGGTATTTCAAGATAAAGAAAAAAAGATAGACTACTGTCATGGTTATTAAGTAAAGGGTATTTCAAGATAAAGAAAAAAACATAGACTACTGTCATGGTTATTAAGTAAAGGGTATTTCAAGATAAAGAAAAAAAGATAGACTACTGTCATGGTTATTAAGTAAAGGGTATTTCAAGATAAAAAAACAAAACATAGACTACTGTCATGGTTATTAAGTAAAGGGTATTTCAAGATAAAGAAAAAAACATAGACTACTGTCATGGTTATTAAGTAAAGGGTATTCCAAAATAAAGAAAAAAACATAAGACTACTGGCATGGTTATTAAGTAAAGGGTATTTCAAGATAAAGAAAAAAAGATAGACTACTGTCATGGTTATTAAGTAAAGGGTATTTCAAGATAAAGAAAAAAAGATAGACTACTGTCATGGTTGTTAAGTAAAGGGTATTTCAAGATAAAGAAAAAAAGATAGACTACTGTCATGGTTATTAAGTAAAGGGTATTTCAAGATAAAAAAACAAAACATAGACTACTGTCATGGTTATTAAGTAAAGGGTATTTCAAGATAAAGAAAAAAACATAGACTACTGTCATGGTTATTAAGTAAAGGGTATTCCAAAATAAAGAAAAAAACATAAGACTACTGGCATGGTTATTAAGTAAAGGGTATTTCAAGATAAAGAAAAAAAGATAGACTACTGTCATGGTTATTAAGTAAAGGGTATTTCAAGATGAAGAAAAAAACATAGATTACTGTCATGGTTGTTAAGTAAAGGGTATTTCAAGATAAAGAAAAAAACATAGATTACTGTCATGGTTATTAAGTAAAGGGTATTTCAAGATGAAGAAAAAAACATAGATTACTGTCATGGTTGTTAAGTAAAGGGTATTTCAAGATAAAGAAAAAAATATAGACTACTGTCATGGTTATTAAGTAAAGGGTCAAGAAATGATGAAAGTCTTCACTCTTCTTTCTATGCATGTTAAACCACAATCAATCAATCTATGTTAATTGTGAACAATACAGGCCAGTTAAAAACTTTTATTAATTTAATTTCTGTAATCTATTGTATATTATAATTAAGTAATTTTTGTTATTTCATTAAAATATAGAAACTTAATTGATTGTTGGTTGTATCTTTCTGTTAATATTCTAGAAAAACTTTACATAACACAACCCAACACTAGATATGTCCTTTAACAAGTTGAAGATTATCAGAGCTTACACATACATGCAGTAACTATAAAGGTTTTAATTTATGAATTCTTTGTGGAATTAATTTTTAATTTAGATGTACAAGTAAAATGTGAGAATTTGTGAAGAATTTTCTTCATTTGGATAATAACCAAATTGTGTTTTTTTTAGAAAAAATAGAATATTTGATTGACCTCTACAAATATTCAAAAATATAATATCATTTCCTTTCTAATACAACAATTAAGATCTGTAAAAACAGCAACTTTGTCTAATTATTTAGATTCTAAAGTGAATAATAATAAGAATGAAGCTTCTTTGTAGAGTATTCATAAAAATAATTCTTTCCATGATATTATAAAACAAACTTTCTCAGTATTTTATTTTTTAGTATACAGATCTCCAGTACATCAAATTTAATTTCTAATGTAACTATTGAGATTTTCAAGGATTTTACTTGTAATGTAACTATTGAGATTTTCAAGGATTTTATTTCTAATGTACTGGTCGAGGACCAATTATCGCCAACTTGCATGTCACTCACGAGCGCACGCGAATTTTCTGGCCATTTTTTGCAGACGACAACAATAAATGGTGACAAAGCAGTCAGCAAAATCCTACATTTGTATCTTGGCTAATTCAAAAGAAATCGGGTAAAACCCCATTAGAAACCATACCTCTTTACAGAAACCTCACGGGGGGGGTCACGTAAATGGAGCTCGGAGATGCCAGCCGCTATTATCAACAGAAAAATATAGCAGATTGGTGTTCTAATGATCGTAAAATACTGGTGACACCTTCATTTTTTGTGGTAAGGCCATTTCATTTAACTTCACTGCTGATTTATATATTTATTTTCCAACATCTAACAAGATGGCGATAATTGGTACTCTTCCCTCCCGATTCAGTGACAAAAAACAACAACTTTACAAAGGTTCCCTGATAAGAGCATGTGCATAATTTTTTTTTTATTTCCGTCCAAGGTAAGCCGATTGGTAACATTCAAAATTATGAGGCGCTTTAAGGGGTGTATTGGACTACATAGAAATAATCTGACAAAAACAAGAAAAGAATGGCAATAATTGGTCCTCGACCAGTAACTATTAAGATTTTCAAGGATTTTATTTCTAATGTAACTTGAGATTTTATTTCTAATGTAACTATTGAGATTTAATTTCTAATGTAACTATCGAGATTTTCAAGGATACTTTCTCCTTCTTCTTAGCTGATTTGTCATCACATCTCATCACTCTGAGTTGTCTTCCCTTTAATTCACTTTGATGCAACTTTAAAGCAAACTGTACGCTGTCCTTATCCTACAAAAGAGAAAAGTATCTTTAGCTAGCTTAACAGAGGTGTCATGACAATAACATCTGTATGAAATAGACAGGGGTTTGCATGTTCTTTATACATTAAATTTTACTTTCTAGACTATTAGAATTTTCCAATTATTACAATTCTTACAGCATACAAAATTATGTTTGCAACATTTTCATTATTTCATAATAATTTAATTTGATGTGAATACTGCAATCTGATTGGCTGATCCGCCTGGAGCAACATTGGTTATTCTTGATAACCTGGGTTGGTATTGTGACAAATTAAAATAGTCCCATGAAATAATCATAACTAAAATCGAGGAATCATTAAATTTTTCTTTGAATGCTATTTTTAATTTCTTCTAATTTTATTTTATTTATTTAACAACTTCACTGACCTGGAACTGTACATATCCAATTCCTTTGCCTGTACCAGTTTTATTGTCTCTTATTAACCTAACATTCTCTATTTCTCCACAATCTTCAAAGTGACTCCACACATCATTTTCTGTCACATCTAGAAAAACAACATCATTATAATCTTTGCTGCTATCTATCATATACATATTCATTCATTGTGAGTTAAAATCACACTTTCCAAATATTTGTGAAAGATCATATAATTACATGCACTTATATTTAACTGTGTAAACATAAAAAATGGAATATAAAGTGCTATATATAAAGGATGCCAAATGATGGCAATATCTCACCAAGACATTTGGGTCAGGTGAGCTGAAAATAGATAGCAAATATTGATAGAAACATCAACAGAGTTTTGATAATGTCATTTTGCATGTATTTTTGGTATTCAATATCAAGTTCATTATTCATACCCTTGTACAAAGAATTAAATTAGAAATGTTAGATCCATTTTAGGAGAATTTAAAATGTCAGATCTCTTGATTTTTATAAGAAATAGTGTGGAACCTAATATGTGGTTAAATGTGGATGATAATAGGGAATTCTTAATACAAAATAACTTTAGATATGAGTCTTCCATGGAAGACATATGTCGCCTGCCTTTTTCTACAAGCATGTTAAAAATACTTGTACCAGGTATTTGAAACAGCTTTATTATGTAATAGCCATGTTGGAAAGCGGATGGGGTAAACAGACACCATTTTGGAAGAGAAACCCCAAGTCTTTTTTTATTCAAAAAGGCCAACTGTCATGTTAGGCAAGAAAATTGTTTCCCAAATTTGAACTGTGCATTATCCATTTCTGAAGATTTTCAAACATTTCAACCAATCAGAAGACACAGAGAAAATCTAGGATGTTGGGCAAGGTCATTGCAAACAAATTTTGGAAGAGAACCATCCAAAGGGTATCACACCTAAGTTTTGTTCATTGTATCATGGTTCGCAAGAAAAATATCAAGATGTAAAAAGTTAACAGATGACGGATACTTAATGTTGTGAAAAGTTCACTTGAACCTTTGGATCTGGTGAGCTAAAAATATTCTAAGAAGGAGAAACAAAACCTTACCATATGTCATATTTCCAATAAAGACTGTGTTTGTCTTGTCATGCTGTAAGTAAACAACTTTCCAGTCAATAAATAGTTATTGTGTATTTTTCATGTTCATAACAAAACTCCACTGAGGAAGGTTGTAAGACTGAAATTAATCTAAACTTTGTACGAAATGTAATAGAACACAAAATACATGTAGATCTATTGAAAAGTAAAAATTGTACTGATACTGTCAATTATTAAACATGCCTTAATAGTTTGCTAAAACAGATTTGTCAATACATTGTGTTTACGTAACATCATTAAGTGGTTTCTTATTACAAGTTTGATTGTACAGCAGTTCCCCTCTTAAAAAGGTCACTTCTTCTGTAATGAAATAAAAGTTCTTACAAGAAGAGTGGTCTGATCCAATGAGGGTTGGCATGAGTGGCAAAGTTCTTACAAGAGGAGTGGTCTGATCCGATGAGGATTGGCATGAGTGGCAAAGTTCTTACAAGAGGAGTGGTCTGATCCAATGAGGGTTGGCATGAGTGGCAAAGTTCTTACAAGAGGAGTGGTCTGATCCGATGAGGATTGGCATGAGTGGCAAAGTTCTTACAAGAGGAGTGGTCTGATCCGATGAGGATTGGCATGAGTGGCAAAGTTCTTACAAGAGGAGTGGTCTGATCCAATGAGGGTTGGCATGAGTGGCAAAGTTCTTACAAGAGGAGTGGTCTGATCCGATGAGGATTGGCATGAGTGGCAAAGTTCTTACAAGAGGAGTGATCTGATCCAATGAGGGTTGGCATGAGTGGCAAAGTTCTTACAAGAGGAGTGGTCTGATCCGATGAGGGTTGGCATGAGTGGCAAAGTTTTTACAAGAGGAGTGGTCTGATCCAATGAGGGTTGGCATGAGTGGCAAAGTTCTTACAAGAGGAGTGGTCTGATCCAATGAGGGTTGGCATGAGTGGCAAAGTTCTTACAAGAGGAGTGGTCTGATCCAATGAGGGTTGGCATGAGTGGCAAAGTTCTTACAAGAGGAGTGGTCTGATCCGATGAGGGTTGGCATGAGTGGCAAAGTTCTTACAAGAGGAGTGGTCTGATCCGATGAGGGTTGACATGAGTGGCAAAGTTCTTACAAGAGGAGTGGTCTGATCCAATGAGGGTTGGCATGAGTGGCAAAGTTCTTACAAGAGGAGTGGTCTGATCCGATGAGGGTTGGCATGAGTGGCAAAGTTCTTACAAGAGGAGTGGTCTGATCTGATGAGGGTTGGCATGAGTGGCAAAGTTCTTACAAGAGGAGTGGTCTGATCCGATGAGGATTGGCATGAGTGGCAAAGTTCTTACAAGAGGAGTGATCTGATCCAATGAGGGTTGGCATGAGTGGCAAAGTTCTTACAAGAGGAGTGGTCTGATCCAATGAAGGTTGCCACGAGTGGCAAAGTTCTTACAAGAGGAGTGGTCTGATCTGATGAGGGTTGGCATGAGTGACAAAGTTCTTACAATAGGAGTGGTCTGATCCAATGAGGGTTGGCATGAGTGGCAAAGTTCTTACAAGAGGAGTGGTCTGATCCAATGAGGGTTGACATGAGTGGCAAAGTTCTTACAAGTGGAGTGGTCTGATCCAATGAGGGTTGACATGAGTGGCAAAGTTCTTACAAGAGGAGTGGTCTGATCCAATGAGGGTTGGCATGAGCAGCAAAGTTCTTACAAGAGGAGTAGTCTGATCCAATGAGGGTTGGCATGAGTGGCAAAGTTCTTACAAGAGGAGTGGTCTGATCCAATGAGGGTTGACATGAGTGGCAAAGTTCTTACAAGAGGAGTAGTCTGATCCAATGAGGGTTGACATGAATGGCAAAGTTCTTACAAGAGGAGTAGTCTGATCCAATGAGGGTTGACATGAGTGGCAAAGTTCTTACAAGAGGAGTGGTCTGATCCAATGAGGGTTGACATGAGTGGCAAAGTTCTTACAAGAGGAGTAGTCTGATCCAATGAGGGTTGACATGAGTGGCAAAGTTCTTACAAGAGGAGTAGTCTGATCCAATGAGGGTTGACATGAGTGGCAAAGTTCTTACAAGAGGAGTAGTCTGATCCAATGAGGGTTGACATGAGTGGCAAAGTTCTTACAAGAGGAGTAGTCTGATCCAATGAGGGTTGGCATGAGTGGCAAAGTTCTTACAAGAGGAGTAGTCTGATCCAATGAGGGTTGACATGAGTGGCAAAGTTCTTACAAGAGGAGTAGTCTGATCCAATGTGGGTTGGCATGAGTGGCAAAGTTCTTACAAGAGGAGTAGTCTGATCCAATGAGGGTTGGCATGAGTGGCAAAGTTCTTACAAGAGGAGTAGTCTGATCCAATGAGGGTTGGCATGAGTGGCAAAGTTCTTACAAGAGGAGTAGTCTGATCCAATGAGGGTTGGCATGAGTGGCAAAGTTCTTACAAGAGGAGTAGTCTGATCCAATGAGGGTTGACATGAGTGGCAAAGTTCTTACAAGTGGAGTGGTCTGATCCAATGAGGGTTGACATGAGTGGCAAAGTTCTTACAAGAGGAGTAGTCTGATCCAATGAGGGTTGACATGAGTGGCAAAGTTCTTACAAGTGGAGTGGTCTGATCCAATGAGGGTTGGCATGAGTGGCAAAGTTCTTACAAGAGGAGTAGTCTGATCCAATGAGGGTTGGCATGAGTGGCAAAGTTCTTACAAGAGGAGTGGTCTGATCCAATGAGGGTTGACATGAGTGGCCTTATAAGAGGGAGAGTACTGTATATGTCAACAAATTATCCTACAATATACATTTTAATTGTAATATATACCTGTGATTTTAAACAAATTAACAGAAAAATCAAATTTATTTCTAACAAATCTCTTGCCATGACACAGAACAAGGGAAAATGAATTACTACAAATTTCATTGACAGAAAGCTGTCTTGCATGTGATCGTATGCTAGTCTGAGTTACATCTTAAAATCTACTTTATGTAATCTATGCCCATCAAAACTAAGGTTGTGAGTACAATTCCACAAGTGTACTTTATAAGTATTTCTGTGATCAAATTTATCAATGCCTTGTGGCAGGTTGTTGATTTTCTGTAGGTACTACGGTCTACCACACAAATAAAACTGACAGTCATGATATAACTGATATATTATTGAAAATGGCATTAAAATCATCCTAAAAAACAACATACAAATTCCCTTGCTATCAGACAGTATGCGTTACCTTCTTAGCATTAGAAGATACATCAACTCTTATATGGAAACCATCAATTTCTTTTCCATTCCTGTAACAAAAATCATATTTGGTGTTTTAGGAAAATTTAGTGATTAAATTTAAATAAAAGTGTGACTATACAAAGATATTTTTATTTCGATAATTTAACACATATCCTCCCCCCTTAACTTTAACAAGGTAGATAACTTACTAAGATAGCTTGTATCTAACCACCTCAAACCAATTTATTTCTTTCAAACAACAACATAATTATTAGTGATGGGAATTGGTAACGTTATCAAGATCGATGATCGTTATATCAACATCGACCGATGATCGATCATCAGTGACAATTGCCTGCTAAATGTATTTACAGACTATAATTAATCAAGTAGTCTTTATTTCAAGAGTATGATTGACAAAAGTAAAGATATAAATAAAATTGTATCACAAATTTATAAACTATAATTTTTCCATTAGTAAACATTAACTTTGAACAAAACAAAAGATCGTTTTCCATATGTGTAACACCTGATATAGATAGATAATTAATAGACTAGTCCAAATATGTGTTTGACAAAAGTAAAGATTTGAATAAAATCAAATAATATATTTACAAACTATAATTTTTCCATTTGTAAACATTAACTTAGAACAAAACAAAAGATCATTTTCCATATATGTAACACCTGATATAAAATGGACTATTCTGGGAAGTAGATAAATAATAGACTAGTCCAAATATGTGTATTGACTGAGTGTCAAAAATACACTTGGACAAAACTACCAGATGTTTGTCACTATGAGGGCAAAAAAAAACCAGCTGGAATAAAACTGCAATATTTTTGTCAGTATGGAGACAAAAAAAAAACACAAAAAAAACAACCAAAGAACAAAGTTAAGCATATATATTTTAGACACTATAGAATCAGAATCGACCACAAGGTTTAAGAATCGATCATCGGATCGTATGATGACGTCCGACTGATTAGTCGATGTTTCCAATGATCGGTACACCACTAATAATTATGTATGAAGTTTCAGAGTGAAATCAACAAAAATTTCTACCCCATAATTGTAAATCTGGTACATAATGGACCTTCTTCATTATGGAAAACTTACAACTTGAGAGCTTTCTGTACACTCTCTTCATCTTCAAAACATAAACTTACAACTTGAGAGCTTTCTGTACACTCTCTTCATCTTCAAAACATAAACTTACAACTTGAGAGCTTTCTGTACACTCTCTTCATCTTCAAAACATAAACTTACAATGTGAGAGCTTTCTGTATACTCTCTTCATCTTCAAAACATAAACTTACAATTTGAGAGCTTTCTGTACACTCTCTTCATCTTCAAAACATAAACTTACAACTTGAGAGCTTTCTGTACACTCTCTTCATCTTCAAAACATAAACTTACAACTTGAGAGCTTTCTGTACACTCTCTTCATCTTCAAAACATAAACTTACAATGTGAGAGCTTTCTGTACACTCTCTTCATCTTCAAAACATAAACTTACAACTTGAGAGCTTTCTGTACACTCTCTTCATCTTCAAAACATAAACTTACAACTTGAGAGCTTTCTGTACACTCTCTTCATCTTCAAAACATAAACTTACAATGTGAGAGCTTTCTGTACACTCTCTTCATCTTCAAAACATAAACTTACAATTTGAGAGCTTTCTGTACACTCTCTTCATCTTCAAAACATAAACTTACAACTTGAGAGCTTTCTGTACACTCTCTTCATCTTCAAAACATAAACTTACAATGTGAGAGCTTTCTGTACACTCTCTTCATCTTCAAAACATAAACTTACAACTTGAGAGCTTTCTGTACACTCTCTTCATCTTCAAAACATAAACTTACAACTTGAGAGCTTTCTGTACACTCTCTTCATCTTCAAAACATAAACTTACAATGTGAGAGCTTTCTGTATACTCTCTTCATCTTCAAAACATAAACTTACAATTTGAGAGCTTTCTGTACACTCTCTTCATCTTCAAAACATAAACTTACAACTTGAGAGCTTTCTGTACACTCTCTTCATCTTCAAAACATAAACTTACAATGTGAGAGCTTTCTGTACACTCTCTTCATCTTCAAAACATAAACTTACAAGTTGAGAGCTTTCTGTACACTCTCTTCATCTTCAAAACATAAACTTACAACTTGAGAGCTTTCTGTACACTCTCTTCATCTTCAAAACATAAACTTACAATGTGAGAGCTTTCTGTACACTCTCTTCATCTTCAAAACATAAACTTACAATTTGAGAGCTTTCTGTACACTCTCTTCATCTTCAAAACATAAACTTACAACTTGAGAGCTTTCTGTACACTCTCTTCATCTTCAAAACATAAACTTACAACTTGAGAGCTTTCTGTACACTCTCTTCATCTTCAAAACATAAACTTACAATTTGAGAGCTTTCTGTACACTCTCTTCATCTTCAAAACATAAACTTACAACTTGAGAGCTTTCTGTACACTCTCTTCATCTTCAAAACATAAACTTACAATGTGAGAGCTTTCTGTACACTCTCTTCATCTTCAAAACATAAACTTACAACTTGAGAGCTTTCTGTACACTCTCTTCATCTTCAAAACATAAACTTACAACTTGAGAGCTTTCTGTACACTCTCTTCATCTTCAAAACATAAACTTACAACTTGAGAGCTTTCTGGACACTCTCTTCATCTTCAAAACATAAACTTACAACTTGAGAGCTTTCTGTACACTCTCTTCATCTTCAAAACATAAACTTACAACTTGAGAGCTTTCTGTACACTCTCTTCATCTTCAAAACATAAACTTACAATTTGAGAGCTTTCTGTACACTCTCTTCATCTTCAAAACATAAACTTACAACTTGAGAGCTTTCTGTACACTCTCTTCATCTTCAAAACATAAACTTACAACTTGAGAGCTTTCTGTACACTCTCTTCATCTTCAAAACATAAACTTACAACTTGAGAGCTTTCTGTACACTATCTTCATCTTCAAAACATAAACTTACAACTTGAGAGCTTTCTGTACACTCTCTTCATCTTCAAAACATAACTTACAACTTGAGAGCTTTCTGTACACTCTCTTCATCTTCAAAACATAAACTTACAACTTGAGAGCTTTCTGTACACTCTTCATCTTCAAAACATAAACTTACAACTTGAGAGCTTTCTGTACACTCTCTTCATCTTCAAAACATAAACTTACAACTTGAGAGCTTTCTGTACACTCTCTTCATCTTCAAAACATAAACTTACAATTTGAGAGCTTTCTGTACACTCTCTTCATCTTCAAAACATAAACTTACAACTTGAGAGCTTTCTGTACACTCTCTTCATCTTCAAAACATAAACTTACAACTTGAGAGCTTTCTGTACACTCTCTTCATCTTCAAAACATAAACTTACAACTTGAGAGCTTTCTGTACACTCTCTTCATCTTCAAAACATAAACTTACAACTTGAGAGCTTTCTGTACACTCTTCATCTTCAAAACATAAACTTACAACTTGAGAGCTTTCTGTACACTCTTCATCTTCAAAACATAAACTTACAATTTGAGAGCTTTCTGTACACTCTCTTCATCTTCAAAACATACATATGATATAATGTTCTGTCTTTCCTTGTGATATGATTTTCTGTAAAGAATAAAAAGTTAATTACAAAGGACATGTATGTAAATTAAATTGAGATATAATCCTACTTTACACATTGTAGCTGTAAATATATGAGAGGTAAGGAACAGATATTAACATTCATAATTTCATTAACAGCTCCAGGGTACCGGTATTTAAAATAAACCAAAAAAAACTTTTAGATTATAGATTATGCCATAACCATTATGTTTTTATGTGATTTTGTTAGCAAAGAAATACCTCCATGTAAAATAGCTAAAAGACTTTGCACAGAGAAATTCTTTGTATAAAGAAAGATTATTTTAAATTATAAGATGAGTGTTAGAGGTAGAAAATGTCTTACGTTATTGCAATGGCTCTCTTCGGTAGCTTCAAATTTGCTGGTGGCTGTAATTAGGAAAAATAGTAAAATAGTTAAAATGCTAGACTGTTAATATTTCCATAAATATCAAATATTGTTAATTCAGTCATTACGATCTTTATAACTATCATGCTTAGAACGTCATAAAATGATCTATGTACAACGTGATAGAAAGACATTAAAGTCTATCAATAATTGAGACGGTCATTCAACACCTTCATAAAATCTGACATCGAGAAACAGACTATAACAAAAAAATGTCACGATATTGATCCTGTAAGAAACTTGTAATATCCAGAATAGAAATAAACAGCTGTGACACGATTTAGTGGAGAACACAAAAAAACAATAACATTGAGAGTCAAATTTCAATGAGATTAATAATATATAATTAAACACATATAAGACAATAAAACTGGATTGTGTTTTTTTTGTTATATTTTCTAATCTCTTACATAGTCTCCAAACAGTTTTGCATATATATATGCAATAATTAAACTTGAGTAAAATTAACAATCTTGATTGATTTTTGGGTTTTTCAATTTCGAAAAGTTTCATATTTGACATTTGTGGAGAGTTTTTCAAAGATATTGATTTTCTCGGATCCATACTGAGCTTATAAATAGCGAAAATAAAAACACCACAAATATAAATCCTTTTCCAGTATATAACAATATGTATCAGTAATTTGAACATTTCACCTTCTGTCTCATTCAGCAATATTCTCAGCATGAAATAATTGACTCTGATACTGAAAATTATCAGTCGATTTGAAGTCAAACACATTATGATGTTACTGATTAAAACAATAACGACAGTTTTGAAGGTCTCCACATATAATATCACAAGTATCACAACTCTTCCTGCCAGAATCACTGACATACGACATACAATATCACTAGCATCACAACTCTTTCTGTCAGAATCACTGACGTACGACATACAATATCACTAGTATCTCAACTCTTCCTGTCAGAATCACTGACATATGACATACAATATCACTAGCATCACAACTCTTCCTGCCAGAATCACTGATGTACGACATACAATATCACTAGTATCACAACTCTTTCTGTCACAATCACTGATGTACGACATACAATATCACTAGTATCACAACTCTTTCTGTCAGAATCACTGATGTACGACATACAATATCACTAGTAACACAACTCTTCCTGCCAGAATCACTGACATACGACATACAATATCACTAGCATCACAACTCTTCCTGTCAGAATCACTGACGTACGACATACAATATCACTAGCATCACATCACAACTCTTCCTGCCTGAATCACTGACATACGACATACAATATCACTAGTATCACAACTCTTCCTGTCAGAATCACTGACGTACGACATACAATATCACTAGTATCACAACTCTTCCTGCCAGAATCACTGACATATGACATACAATATCACTGGTATCACAACTCTTCCTGTCAGAATCACTGACGTACGACATACAATATCACTAGTATCACAACTCTTCCTGCTAGAATCACTGACATACGACATACAATATCACTAGCATCACAACTATTTCTGTCAGAATCACTGATGTACGACATACAATATCACTAGCATCACAATTCTTTCTGTCAGAATCACTGATGTACGACATACAATATCACTAGTATCACACCTCTTCCTGCCAGAATCACTGACATACGACATACAATATCACTAGCATCACAACTCTTCCTGTCAGAATCACTGACGTACGATATACAATATCACTAGCATCACAACTCTTCCTGCCAGAATCACTGACATACAACATACAATATCACTAGCATCACAACTCTTCCTGCCAGAATCACTGACATACGACATACAATATCACTAGTATCACAACTCTTCCTGTCAGAATCACTGACGTACGACATACAATATCTCAAGTATTACAACTCTTCCTGCCTGAATCACTGACATACGACATACAATATCACTAGTATCACAACTCTTCCTGTCAGAATCACTGACGTACGACATACAATATCACTAGTATCACAACTCTTCCTGCCAGAATCACTGACATACGACATACAATATCACTAGTATCACAACTATTCCTGTCAGAATCACTGACGTACGACATACAATATCACTAGTATCACAACTCTTCCTGCCAGAATCACTGACATACGACATACAATATCACTAGTATCACAACTCTTCCTGTCAGAATCACTGATGCATGACATACAATATCACTAGTATTTCAACTCTTCCTGTCAGAATCACTGACGTACGACATATAATATCACTAGTATCACAACTCTTCCTGTCAGAATCACTGACGTACGAAAGACAATATCACTAGTATCGTAACTCTTCCTGTCAGAATCACTGACATATGACATACAATATCACTAGTATCACAACTCTTCCCATCAGAATCATTAACGTACGACATACAACATCACTAGTATCACAACTCTTCCTGTCAGAATCACTGACGTACGACATACAATATCACTAGCATCACAAATCTTCCTGCCTGAATCACTGACATATGATATACAATATCACTAGTATCTTAACTCTTCCTGCCAGAATCATTGACGTATGACATACAATATCACTAGTATATCAACTCTTCCTGTCAGAATCACTGACGTAGGACATACAATATCACTAGTATCTCAACTCTTCCTGTCAGAATCACTGACGTACGACATACAATATCACTAGTATCACAACTCTTCCTGTCAGAATCACTGACGTATGACATACAATATCACTAGCATCACAACTCTTCCTGTCAGAATCACTGACGTACGACATACAATATCACTAGTATCACAACTCTTCCCGTCAGAATCACTGATGTACAACATACAATATCACTAGTATCACAACTCTTCCCGTCAGAATCACTGATGTACGACATACAATATCACTAGTAACACAACTCTTCCCGTCAGAATAACTGATGTACAACATACAATATCACTAGCATCTCAACTTTTCCTGTCAGAATCACTGACGTATGACATACAATATCACTAGTATCTCAACTCTTCTTGTCAGAATCACTGATGTACGACATACAATATCACTAGTATCACAACTCTTCCTGTCAGAATCACTGACGTATGACATACAATATCACTAGTATCTCAACTCTTCCTGTCAGAATCACTGATGTACAACATACAATATCACTAGTATCACAACTCTTCCTGTCAAAATCACTGACGTATGACATACAATATCACTAGCATCACAACTCTTCCTGCCAGAATCACTGATGCATGACATACAATATCACAACTCTTCCTGTCAGAATCACTGACATACGACATACAATATCACTAGTATCACAACTCTTCCTGTCAGAATCACTGACGTACGACATACAATATCACTAGTATCTCAACTCTTCCTGCCAGAATTGCACTTACGAGCCCATCTCTCCATACAGAACATATTTCAGAGTATAAGTTAAATTATCTCCCCTTCCAAATTTTGGACAGCAACCATATTACTTCATGCACATCTGCAGGTAGTGTACTACAACTGTGTAAAGTTTCACAAAAATCCAATAAGCCGTTTAGGAGGAGTTGCGCTTACAGGGTACATGCCCTCCTTCTTTTCGTGAAAGTACAAGTTGAATTATCTCCCCTTCCAAATTTTGGACAGCGACCATATTTCTTCATGCACATCTGCAGGTAGTGTACTACAACTGTGTAAAGTTTCACAAAAATCCAATAAGCCGTTTAGGAGGAGTTGCGTTTACAAGGTACACGACCCCCCTTTTCGTGAAAGTACAAGTTGAATTATCTCCCCTTCTAAATTTTAAACAGCAACGGTATTCCTTCATGCACATCTGCAGGTTGTGTACTACAACTGTGTAAAGTTTCATAAAAATTCAATAAGCAGTTTAGTAGGAGTTGTGCTTACAAGGTATATGCCCCCCCCCCTTTTCGTGAAAGTATAAGTTGAATTATCTCCCCATTTAAATTTTGGACAGCAACCATATTCCTTCATGCACATCTGCAGGTAGTGTACTACAAATGTGTAAAGTTTCATAAAAATCCAATAAGCCGTTTAGGAGGAGTTGCGCTTACAAGGTACATGGACGGACAGACAGGGTGATTCCTATATACCCACCATACTTTGTTTGCAGGAGGTATAATCACTGACGTACTACCAGTAATGTATATCTCTACATTCGTAACTGTTGTTATTCTATATCTAGCATTATACTTACTGGACATCGAAATCGAAGATTCTCAATTGTACCGCAAGACTTAAATAATTTCTTCACTTGCTGAAAATAAAAAAGGTTATTTTTTACACACAAAAAAACAATCTCAATATTTCTTTAATGAAATATTCTACATCTAAAAGGGAAATAACTCATTTAAAAAAGGTCAGATTAAATTGCTATAGCGATATGCAAATCTTGATATGCTTATAAGCAAGCCTGCAAAGTTTTGAGGATATGTGTGTACAAACTTTTACTGGGACAAAAAAATATGTGTACCCCCAGAAGGTTTTGGCCTAAACATCACTAAATGGATCATATAATAACTTTTGTTAAAAATGGCGGCCGAGTTGATGGCAGCTTGAAAAACAGCTCAGCAATTTTTGCAGTTTTTTGATGTTTTATGAAGTTCTAATGCAACAAATTTTTGGAAAGATAATTGCCTATATAATGTGTTAAAGGATGATGTTTCTGTTGATGAAAATTTTGGATTTTTGAACATTTATTGAGTGTGTACAGATATTTTCATTGGAATTTATTGTTAGTGAAATTGACATTATGTCTGGAGGCAGTAATTCACTTAAACCTGGACAACCTAGAAATACAAATATAAATACTGTTCAAACACTGCTCAAAGCAAAATTGGGTTCAACAAAGGAGAAAGCACCTAAGAAGGGTAGAACACATTCTCAGCTATCTAATGACTCAAACAATAGTATTGAATTTGATCTGTCAGGATTGGACCATATACAAAAGGACCTTGAGGAAATAAAATCAAGTCTTCAAGGTGTGACAAAGATAACTGATCTTAACGAGGCAACAAAAGATCTGGTAAAAAGTACTGAATTAGAAACATTAGTTACTGTTATAGTTAACAAACTACTCAACAATTTTGAAAGTAAATTGGAAACAAAATTTGAAACTAAACTTACACAAGTTACAAACAATATGCAGGAAAAAATAGATGCATTATCATTGGAAAATGAAAACTTGAAAGGCCAACTAGATGCCACAAAAAATGTACTTGGAAATGTAAAGACAACTCTTAATAGGAATGTTATACTGACCAAAGACGCTACCATACAAAGTAACTACAATGAACAATATTCGAGGAAAAACAATATAAAAGTGTTTAACATGAAAAAAAGAGACAAACAAAACCTGAGAGAGGATTTCATTGATCTTGTCAAGAAAGACCTTAATGTGGATTTAGAACTAAGGGATGTTGTAGCCATACACCGTTTACCTTCAGATCGACCAGGAGAAAAACCAATTATTGTCAGACTATTTAACAGTGATGCCAAAAGGAATGTCATGCGTGCAAAGAAAAACTTGAAAAACAATGTTGAATACAGTATATAAGATAGGGTCTGGGGTGATAGCAAATAGAATTAAAAAAGTTCTCCCCACATTAATTAATAATGATCAGACTGGTTTTATTGCAGGTAGGTACATAGGGGAAAATATTAGGCTTTTGTTTGATATAATGGAATATGCAGAGGAGAATGATATACCTGGTTTATTTTTGTTAATAGATTTTGAGAAGGCTTTTGACTCAATATCATGGAACTTTCTTAATAACATTTTAAAATTTTTCAATTTTGGGGAATCTATTCAAAAATGGGTTAAAACGTTTTATAACAACATTAAATCTGCAGTCAATCAGGGAGGGAATTTATCTGAGTTTTTTCGTATAGAGAGAGGCTGTAGGCATGGGGATCCGTTGTCCCCTTATTTATTCATACTATGTGCTGAAATAATGGCTATAAAAATAAGAGAAAACCCTAAAATAAAAGGAATTAAAGTCTTGCACTCAGAACGTGAAATTTCTCAGTTCGCTGATGATACATCAGTAATTTTGGATGGATCAAAAGAATCATTAAATGAAACACTTTTGGAATTGGAATGGTTCAAAAAGATATCAGGCCTTAAAATAAATTTTTCAAAAACACAAGTTATTTGGATAGGAAGCAAAAAATACAGCAGTGATAGATTATGTGAAAACTGGAATCTCTCCTGGGGAAAAACCACGTTTACTGTTCTGGGAATAAATTTCGATGTTGATATTTCTAAAATTACAAAGATCAATTATGAAAAATATTTAAAAAAAATGAAAGGACTCTTTTAAACAGTGGAACAAAAGAAATTTAACTCCTATAGGTAAGATTACTGTGGTTAAATCACTAATTCTGCCAGTACTTAACCATCTTTTTATTGCACTTCCAAACCCTAGTATAGAAATTATTAAAGATATTGAAGCTATGTTATATACATTTATTTGGAAATCATCTGTTAATAGAGTGAAAAAGGATATCATGCAAAAGAAGTATCAAGAGGGGGGACTTAAGATGATTAATATACATTCTTTTATTTTGGCTTTGAAGTCCACATGGATCAGGAGACTCTTTTTCAACAATTGTAAATGGCAGAATATTTTTATGTCATCAATTGATATAAATAAACTATCATGTGGCGGTAGTGGATATATAGAACAAGTAATAGAAAGTGTAAAAAATCAATTTTGGAAGGATGTATTATATGCTTGGAAATCTGTTATTGAAAAAGACGAAAACAAAGATTGGACAAACTTTCTTGCCAATACAGTTTGGTTGAATAAACAGGTAAAAATTGACAAAAGAACTATCTTTTATCCAGAGTGGTTCAATAGGGGTGTAAAGTTTGTTAACGATTTTGTCAATGATGATGGTTCTTTTCTGACTTTAGATCAGTTTTCAAACAAATTTGGACTTTGTGTAAATTTTCTGCAATATAATGGGGTTATTAGTTCTTTACAACAAATGCTAAAATTATATCCATATGGAGACAAATCATCTTAATTTACAGACTCCTTTGGCCCATCATTTCTACAAAATATTTTTCGAAGTTCTAAAGGTTCAAAAGATATGTACACAATTCTAAATAAAAACAGTAGTGTTCCTACAGCTCAAAGAAAATGGAATACAGTTTTCGATATTAATTCAAATGAGTGGAAACAAATTTATATACTCCTATTTAAAGCTACAGCAAGTACAAAATTACATTGGTTTCAATTTAGAATAAACCACAATATTCTGGCTACTAATTATTTCCTGAAAAAAATTAAAATTATTGATGATGCAAATTGTAATTTTTGCCAAAAGGAAAATGAAACCATTGAACACATTTTTGGGGGTTGTGAAAATGTACAAAATCTGCTAGGGCAAGTAAATTCTTGGTTCGGTGACAAAGACATAAACCAAACATTTTTAAAGAAGACTCTAATTTTTGGGGATGTTGATAAAGTATATAAAGATGATGTATACAATGCCATTTTACTAAACATAAAATACTATATATATACAAACAGATGTCTGAAGAAAAAATTATCCTTTCATTCGCTTAAAGCCTGTTTGATAAATTTATATAAAACTGAAAAAATGATTGCTGTCCGAAATCAAAGAATTGCAGAATTTCAATTACATTGGAGTACTTTTGAAAAACTGTTTGAGGATTGTTGACAGTTTTTATTCTTATGTAAATTCCCTTTCCATAGAGACACCACTAAATACTAACTGATATAGTCTATCTAAATATACTTTTCTTGTTTATATTTACTATACTATAGTATACTTTATAGTATACTCATTATGGGATAATTAAAACAATATGAATGTTTGATCCATCCAAATAATACTTTTGTATAGTCCAATTGATTGTTTGCACCAGGCCAGACCATAAAAGTTTTATATATAAATGCCAATATAAAGTACAATCTCATCTTCTCAATGTCTTCTTTTTTTTTTCTTCTTCTTTTTAAAAATACATTAAATTCTTATCTACTTTTTTTCCTAATTATACAAAAAAATATTTATCACATATATCAATAGTAAACAATTTTAAACTCTGCAAAATACCTCTTTTCTCATCTTTTATATTCTAAAAATAAAAAAAAACCTCCACTGCAATATACATATGATTATATATTGGAAAAGATTGTAAGAAGATTTAATTGTACTTTACTATATAGATTGTATGATGTTTTATATGTTATTATATTATTGTACTCTATTCTGTATTGATGTATTTTGCAGTTGAGAGAGAAGAGAAAAAAAAAAAAAAAAAAAAAAAAAAAACTTTTGTTGATGTTGATTATTATGACAAGGAGTCATGTTAACAATAAATGTATATAAACGTTTATCTCTAGTTCTGTGGTCTAGTCGATTTCGAAAGTGTTTGAATTGCTTACTTATTTTAAATTTATTTAATAATTTTGTTGTTTTGTTTTAAGCTGTAATACTGGTCTTGGTGCCACTGGTAACTTTTGATGAATTGTATTAATCTTTAGGTTATCTCCCTTTAAAACCAGAAATATTCTTAATGTTTGTTCTAGTATCATCTCCATGACAGCAATATTTGGTCAAGCCTCAGACATTAATATTTGATCCAACTACTAATAATGGGGCAGATATAGAAAAACTCTACATAAATCTATTTATGATACATTTGTGTAATTATTTAACATTTCAAAATCTCCAGGTACCAGGATAAAATCTAGTTCAATCATTTTTCTTTTCAATAAAGTATTATCTCTATTGGAGAATAGAGAATTATAGGAACTGCATTGCAACCCAACAGGTATGATCAAAGACATGACATCATTATACAAATCAAAGATGTAACCTCACAATTGTAAGGTGGCAATTTTGTTTTCTCTCCTGTGGGACATAATGTGGTTATTTGGTGTAAAACAGTATTTGGAAGATATGTGTGTTATTCCATTAACAAATCTTGTGCTATTTTCATAAAATATTAGATAAGTACCCTTTTTACATAAGATATTGGTATGTTACCTTTTTGTCATAAGATATTGGTAAGTTATCTTTTTGTCATAAAATATTGGTAAATTACCTTTTTGTCATAAGATATTGGTAAGTTACCTTTTTGTCATAAGATATTGGTAAATTACCTTTTTGTCATAAGATATTGGTAAGTTACCTTTTTGTCATAAGATATTGGTAAGTTACCTTTTTGTCATAAGATATTGGTAAATTACCTTTTTGTCATAAGATATTGGTAAGTTACCTTTTTGTCATAAGATATTGGTAAATTACCTTTTTGTCATAAGATATTGGTAAGTTATCTTTTTGTCATAAGATATTGGTAAGTTACCCTTTTGTCATAAGATATTTTAAGCTACCTTTCTGTCATAAGATATTGGTAAGTTACCTTTTTGTCATAAGATATTGGTAAGTTACCTTCTTGTCATAAGATATTGGTAAGTTACCTTTTTGTCATAAGATATTGGTAAGTTACCTTTTTGTCATAAGATATTGATAAGTTACCTTTTTGTCATAAGATATTGGTAAGTTACCTTTTTGTCATAAGATATTGGTAAGTTATCCTTTTGTCATAAGATATTGGTAAGTTACCTTTTAGTCATAAGATATTGGTAAATTACCTTTTTGTCATAAGATATTGGTAAGTTACCTTTTTGTCATATATTGGTAAGTTACCTTTTTGTCATAAGATATTGGTAAGTTAACCTTTTGTCATAAGATATTGGTAAGTTATCTTTTTGTCATAAGATATTAGTAAGTTACCTTTTTGTCATAAGATATTGGTAAGTTACCTTTTTGTCATAAGATATGGTAAGTTACCCTTTTGTCATAAGATATTGGTAAATTACCTTTTTGTCATAAGATATTGGTAAGTTACCTTTTTGTCATAAGATATTGGTAAGTTACCAACAAACACTGTTCTAGGATCTTTGGTTCTGTCTCTTCTGTTTTTATGTCTAGGTTTCCTTTCAGTTCCCTTTGTATCTTCAGATTTATCTTCACTTCTAGAAATAAAATATGTAAATCCATCATCAGGGTTCAACCATGAGATTTTATAAGACAAATTCCAGACCAATTTTATTTGTACTGAATTAGATCATAAATATTATCTTGAATTCAGACAGTTTAATACATGTATAAACCAGTTAAATGCAGCATGGAGTTATTTAGTTGATTTTACTATAAAACTGGATGGCAGTAGGGCCAAAATTAAAAATAAGTTTGTTTCCCCTTACCCGACCGACCCTGTCAAAATCGGCCGACCGAATTTTTTTTATTGGAAATTTGCCATCACTTTTTTTTTCTTCGTTTTGATGAAAATTCCGTATTTTAGATTCGTTTCGCCAAAAGATCGATATTTTCGCATTACTGAGCACATCTTTGTTGTCAAAAAAAAAAAGCCTACCTACCTACCCACTTCCAAAATTGTGGGTCGGGTAAGGGGAAACAGAAATATTTTTAATTGTGGCCTAGATATCTTAACTATATTCTATGTGATTTACCAGTGAACTAAATCATACTTTAATTAATTAACATTACAAGATTTGTAAAGTTTTTGTACTTCTTGTACACTTTGTTTTTATTAAGATTGAATGTGGTATATTTTACCCTTGATCATAGTTTTCTAGAAGTGACTCGTGAACAATTCCTGGTGGTGGGTCATAACCCTGCATCTTTGACGATTTCTTTGAAGGTGATTTAGAACGTTGTTTTTTCTCTGTTTTGTTTATTGGCGTCTCTCCATGCAATTTTCTTTTCTTTTTTTCTCTTTCTTGTTTTCCATCATCTGTTTTTTTCTTTGACTTTACTTCTGTCAAACTAATGGCACTTGGAATCTGTCATAAAATATTACATATAAATGGCAGTAATTAAATTTACCTTCAAAACAAAAACAAAACAGAAAAAAGGAAAAAGAGAATAAAAATTAAAATGTGCATAAATGCATCGACTGTTTAAATGAAATATGCAATTTAATACTTATTTGTTTACCACTGATATATTGCTGTTTTCATTGGTTGAATTAATAAGGTAAAATTGACTTGTCTCCGATGTTAATTGAGAGTACCATATTTAACATATAATTTTAATCAAATTGAGCATATACTCTATTTTAAAGTTTACATTAATTAGCACTTGCTGAAAATTGGTTAAAGTCATAACGGTCTTATTTTAGTTCTGTTCAAAGTGAAATAACCAGACCCTATCCTTGGAAGTTGTGCAGCATGACTGTTGCTGACTTACTGGTACTTCGAGGCTAAATATCTGAAAACTATCAAATATGTGCTATGCACCGTCAGTTTGAGAAATAAAGATATTACATAATATGTTACCTTAGGTTCAGGTGTTGTCGATACAGAAAATAACGACACCAGTTTAGATATTTCCTGATCATCTGACTTTCTCTTCTTGGTCTTGGATGATTTCTGAATGACATCAGACAAACTGCCAACTTTATATGCTTCCGACATTTTATTCTACTGAAATAAGTAATGTAATGTTGATTATAAATTAACTGTTGTCTAAATGAAGAACGTTGACAAATAAATCTTCACATAGTATTAGATATACTCTGATGATAATGTAACTACAACATTATAAATGTTTGTCCAATTATAATTTTCTACTGTTCATTGGAACATTTTATCGTCAGTCAGAATAGCTAGCTGTCAACTTTAAAAAAGTCACTTAGTTTATTCATACCATCTAAACAATACTAAAAACTGAAAGCACATGTCATATAGACATTCTATGTTTTATCATGTAGTGTGTTTGGAAAGTTATAAGAACAAATGAAAAAATGTATAGGTAAATTTTTATTTGTAAAAATTATTAATTCTCTTGCCGATATTCAAATCAAGTTCACTCATGTGTACATGTACCTTTCTGTTTAGATTTAACTCTCTCTGATTGGTTGATTCATAATCAGTACTGACCTGTAAATTTCCCACACGCGTATATATCATTCGGTTTAAAATATTTGGTAGAGACAACACGGTTTAATTTACCCACCCTCCCGCCCTCATTAATAATGTTACATAAATCAGTGTTATTTTGTTTGATTAATATGTCACTTTATAATTTTTCTTTGATGAATATTGTATTTTACTTTTCACATTAATTTGATATTAACAAAAGTTGTTAATCTTTTGCAGGTTGATATCACATTGTGTAATTGGACTTGATATTTGTGATGGACTAGTTAACATTCATGATAGTTGAAGACATTTGATTGGTGCTTTATATTAATTTATGTTAATTGAATTATTATGAACATTAATTACATAATTTGTTCTAAACATTTATAAAATGTGTATGTATATAATTTGCCAAAATAATCAACATTTATCTTATTTCTGTGTTATTTTATTTATATGCAAAATGAGAGCGGAAGGAATTACCCAAGACGTATTCACGAAGATTAATATTGAGCGAGTGTTGTTTAACGTCAACTCGGATGATGAGGTCCGCTTTGTACTAGATCAATACGCTTAGTTGGATATGTATAGTGCTAGCTCACTGAAACAACAGTCCGCAGATAGACATGTCGTCCCACTCGAACACACTATCCTGATTCTGAGCCAAGCAGTCTTTGTTCTTACTCCTTAATGCTGCATGCTAAGTGGAGAAGCTACAAAAACCACTTTTATAGTCTTTGGTTTGTCTAAATGATATGAAGCCCAATGTAATTAGACACACACACTTCACAGTGCTGGGTCTATAGTAATCACTGTGCAGTTGCTACAGTACAGATATATTATTATTAAGCTAGTTCAATATGACCATGCCACTTCTTATGTATTATGTATGCAACAGAAGAAAGGTACCACACAATCAACATGGGTATAAACAAGAATGTGGATGTGATATACACCGGACATAATTCATTCTGAAATTACCACTACTCAGTCTACTGCACTAGTTAAAGTTCAGAGGTCCAAAATAACAAGAAACTGAGGCAAAAGACAAAACATTCGTCATATATTTTATTTAGTTTTTCTTTCATATTTGTATATACATTGATGTGTAAACAAAGTGATAGCCACAAATGATGAAAATGCATAATATGAAAGTATTGCGATATTATCTGATTCCTACCATCCGTAAACACATGTGTACCTTATTTTGGTGATGGTTGCGCCACCTGTGAGTGTATTATTTTTGTTGAAAACCCCGGATGTTCAGGTTGACAATAATGGCGTCAAGGAAAGCGAATTATTTTTGTGGAAAATATTCTTTATAACCAAATATCTACCAGATACTGCAAGCGTAAAGTAGATAATTACAGTTGCATTTATTTAACTCTGTTTGATAGAATTTATTTTAATGGTGCTGGAGACTCTGGAATAATTTACACCTGTGGAGTTACAGGTAAACAACAATTATCTGGGTGTGTAAATGGGTGACAGTTGACATTCCATCCCACACAGTTCCTCTTTGCATGAATATTGTCTAAATATTAGTCACATACATTAATTCTTGTAGAGGTAAACTTTTAGAAAACTTAGATCTTCAGAATAGAAAACATGCACACATAAAACGGGTAAATCTTTCAGAAATGTGATACCGGAAGTTAGCATTGTTATTTGAAAGGTGACCTATTTACACATATAATAGGTATGTATATTAAAAGTTGTTGCCAAACATAATAGTCTTAACTATTGGTATATTAATGAAGATTTGTAGAGAGTTTTGCTTTTATATCACCTGGAGGTTTGAAATATTGTTATGTAATCTCTCTTTGATTTGGCTTTTGGAGCTATTTTTGAATCTTGATGCCTCTTTCAAATTAATAAAACAGGAGGAAGCCCTTGTCATCTTGCTGCATTGTTTCATGGTGTGCCCAACAGCATTGCCCTGTATTGAGAACCATTTATTCAAATTCAAATCATTTATTGGATAAAGCATAGCTAAATACATGTACTTCATAATCACAATGTTGCATAATCCAATACAATCACAAACATATATAAACATAGAGATAACACATAATATCATAATATTAAGTCTTCATATAAGGCTATAATCTTAGGGATGAACACATCAGTCAGATAATAATATCATAATGTTTATTTTCATTTTGGGAATATAATAATTAAATAAGATTAAAATTATTATTATCATTTGAAATTTTTGCCAGTTACTTGAGGAAAGTTAAATATTTTTAAAAGTTGAATCTCTGAGTGAGTAGGATTCTTTTAAATATAAGCAAATGTTATTTAAATCTGGAACTGAACTAGGATTGAGGAGACGGTTGATTGTCATCTCTGTAGTTTCATTAAATTTCCTATTAAACAGTGTAAAGAATTTATCTGTCACTGAATTATATATGGGACACTATTAAAAAGTGATGTTCATCTTCAACCTTATCTTTACATGCTTTACAGAATCACTCATTAGCTGGTATTGTGGGTTTGCAATATCTACCAGTTTCAATAGCAAGGCTGTGTGCACTTAATTTAAGTTTTGTTAAGAAAGAGTGCACATATCTATTAATATTAAATGTTAGATACTTTTGTATTTCAAAAGTTGCGAGGATTTTACTGAAAAATCTCAGTTTTCGTGTTTCGCTATTTCTTATATGTATTAACTGGTTCATAAGTTTACCAGAATAATAGGTACTCATTTCCTTACTAAATTGCACATGAGAGAGATCCAAAGTATCTAAATTAAATATAGTTTTTAGTTGTTCTACAGATTTCCCCCAAGAAAGACAGTTTTGAGAGTGTAACTGTTTGTCTTCGTCAAAAGTTGATCTTAGTAAATCATATACATAATCCTTGGACTGTTCAATCTTTATCAGACGGTTATAATATTTAAGCATAAGTTTAAAGGCCTTAAAACACAGTGGTTCAAGTCCCAATTCTGCATGAATTGCAAGATTGGGGGTCTTACCATGTACACCAAGTATTTGTTTCATAATCATATTTTGTGGGTTTTTTTCGAATGATAAATTATGTAAATTTTCTATGTTAATTTTATGATCAGCTATCCAAATCTCGGAACCATAGGTTAGAATATGAGTGATCATGGAATTATATAGTTTTAACCATTTTTGTACTGATAAACTATCAGATGATGGTATATTAGCTTTTAAACCAAAAAATGCTTTCCTAGCTTTTTGAGCTGGGATTTCTGCAGCATAATTAAGTTTTCCATTACAGGTTAGAGTTAAACCTAGATATTTATATTCTTTTACTAGTTCTAATCTATTATCATTAAGATCAAACAAGTATGCATTACTGTCAGTTTTTGCTTTCCTTTCAGTTTTA
The DNA here is from genome assembly GCA_963383655.1 of Bathymodiolus septemdierum. Classification (NCBI taxonomy): domain Eukaryota; kingdom Metazoa; phylum Mollusca; class Bivalvia; order Mytilida; family Modiolidae; genus Bathymodiolus; species Bathymodiolus septemdierum. The sequence continues at coordinate 15,453,806 of OY726519.1, read as the reverse complement.
TTAAAATTTAAGTATAATACAAAGCAAGATATTGATTAAACCCGATTAACTAATGTGTTGTCTCTCATTTCTTAGTAAAAGAAATCATTTCTTCCTCTAATTCCCCCAACAAATGCCTTGTAAAACGGGTGCAGTAATCTTGTTTCAACAAAAATATGCGTCACCTTTCTGCAGTTTGATTTCTATCCAGTTAAATACTGAACTTTTGATTTTGTGATCCTTTTAGTACAATCGGTTCATGCTGCTGGGCGATTATGGTGAAGAAGTCGTCTTGAGAGGCTCAAATTTGTTTTCTCGTCAAAAGCGAGATGCAAGTTGCCTTGCATTTTTGAACAGTATTTTTGCAACATGTCAGACATGAAAATGTCGAGATTTTCTTGAAATCCAATTTTGATGGTGATATTCTGAAAAAAAGTAATCCATTTCGATTCAAAGAAACCACACCATTGTAATGGTTAGCATGCTCGCCTTGCGGTAGATTGTAGGTTCAATCCCTAATCTTGTCAAACCAAGGACTATGAAATTGATATTTGCTGCTTCTTCATTAAGCGCACAGCTTACAGGAATTAGAGCAAACACTGGCTGACTCAGATTAAAGATAATATGTCTTAAGTGGAAAACATTGTGTATTGTGTACATCTAACAGGAGAAAAAACAGGAATTGTCTGATTTTTATTCTTTCCGATCTTGGTTATTCTTAATCCAGATCAATCAGTGTCATAATTTGAAGTGGGAAAGTATTAAAATCAAAATGATTTGGAGTAAATTGATGATCATATTTGTATAAAAAATATGAAAGATTATTTTGTTAACACCACCTCTTATTGTTTATTAAAATAACTAGTAAATAAGTAAGGTGTATTATTAGTTACTACTGTTATATTTACATAAATAAGATGAAAACTACCATTGTGATACAGATAGTACAACTCGGCCAATACAGATTTTTTCTTGTATTGGCTGTCTTTGATCTGGCCAATATTGGTGTTCAGGATTATCTCTAGATTTTACATATGTATCAATGATAAAATAGTGAGGCTCTGTCAGACGGCCACTGTCGTCTGATGAGATAAATGGAAAGGAAGTGAAAGAAAATAAACAAAGAAATTGTTTTATCTCAAAAGTATATGTAATGAAACCAGAAAGTTGAAGTTGAATAATCATTGTTCATTTAAACATTTTTTTAAATATTGTTGTGAATTTATTAAAATGTTGAACTTTTTGAAGCAAAAGGATAAAAACACATGACAATATTTTATGGTTGAATAATTAATATGTCATTACATGTGACCTCAGGCCAATACAGGTACCCTCAGACTAATATCTAGGCCAATACGGAAATCATCACATAATAATATCATATTATGGCATGATATTTGGGTAAAACTTTAAGTCTTATATGTCCAGCCAGAGACCACAGATATCAACAATTAATTATCAGAAATAAAATTTTAATAATGCCATACTTTGAGGTATTCACATTTTGTTTTTTGCCACATATTGCAGTTGTAGTGCAATATCCCTATAACCAGCTAACATCTTGTACAATTTGGTCACACTTTTTATGGAAACTAATATACAAATGTTGTCTGTTGATTCTTCTCCTCCTTTCGTTCATGTTTTAGTTTATGGAAAAGTAGTCTGCTGCAATTAAAAAAAAAATATTAACTTAATTCAGAAACATTCTTTATATTTTCACTTGCTCGATAAGAAAGAAAATGATGCCATTTAATAAAAATGTTATTGTCATATGTTCATATCTGCTGGAATGTGACATGTTATACAAATATTTATTTTTGATGCAAATACTGTTCCATTATCTAAATTGAACATCCAGTTTAGTGCCAATGTCTGATACCTTTTCCAGATTTAAACTGTGTTATCCCAAACACAGTTCTATTCCTGTCAAAAAATGGTCTCCACAGTATTTGGTTTAGCGTTCAGACACATTTCAGTGAAATGTTATTAACATGATTATTATCAGATTCTAATATTATACAGGAGTTATTTCCCTTTAAGACAGGTAAAAGGGTCCTGTTTCATGCAAAGTTCAGTGAAAATAACATGTATTTTTTCCCATAATCCAATATTTTAATGTTGTAGCAACTTGTGAATTTTCTATTTGCTTTAAATTGTTGTCCTCTGTTTTTTTCACAAATTTGTTCTTTCCATTGCACTTGCTAGACCAGGTACCATTATTCCAGTCAAAAGAGAAATAACAGTTAACTCTTATAAAAACGATATAAAACATAAACATACAATTATAGAATCATATAGGGAACATGCAAATGTTCTATTTCAATGTTTTGCTACCTATGTGTAACTTTTTATACAGATTATATTTTACAAAAATATGTTTTAATGTCAATGAGGGCCTCGGGGAAAATTAGTTATTAACTAACTGTGTAAGCCTCTATTATTCTTTAAGGTTAGTATTATCTTTTTCAGACAGGTTTATTTGCATATCAGATAGAGAGGGGAAAAGGAGGGGGGATGGAACATACTTTTCCTAATGAATTTTTACAAGTATGCAAATGTATGTTGTTTAAAATTTATGTCTTAATTCAATATTTCTAATATTCATGTAGGAATTCAAAGGATAGCAACATTGACTTAAGTAATATACATGTAAGCTTATATAACTTAGGTCAAAAACAGAATTCTCATATTAGACATGTTAGTAAAGGGGATGTTTATCAGTGTGTCTAGTATTAGCTAAAGTGTTGTTTATCTGTGAATGTCCAGTTGACAAGGCTTTTGATGGTTGTGATATCTACATGCCAATTTCCAGTATTTGTCTACTCTGATAATAACAGGGACACAATGTCAAGATGTTCTTAAATCATGATAATTTAGGACTTTTATTTAGAAATAGGGTAATTTCATGAATAATGATAAAATAAAATGTACAAAAATGTATATACAGTATTTGAAAATTGTAGAAGAATTAGTCATATGACATATAATGACAGACAAATAGAAAATATACCATAACTTTAATTTCAAAAAGTGATCTGAAAAGAATACGGCTAATTATTTCCCCAGACCCTCCAGATTAAAGAGGTATTGCTTCATTTTAAGATTAAGTTAAAAAAATATTTCAAAATCCATATTTGTATTTTAATTCTTTTATAAATATATAACAATTCTGGAGTGTTCTCCTTCCCATGTTTATTGTTGTCTAACCCATATCATGTTATATATTTTATCTGTTATAACAATGAGAGGTCATGACCTTATGTATAAATATTCCAGACTCTTTGATAAACATAGCTCAGGTGCAGCAATATAAAGGCCAAACAACAAAATATTTATTAGACTTGTACAGTTATGGGTGGTATATGAATGTGTTAAATGTTTTAATCATCATTACACATTTACAATATTATCAGTAAGTCTAGGGAAAGTTTTTACATCTGTGTCGATATGAAATTAGTATATATTGGTATGGTTAATTTTTGTGTATTTGGCACATGTACCGGGAGAGCCAAAATAAGATATTGGTGATATGCCCAAATTAATGAGCCAGAATATCCTTTTTACATATACATTGTATAAACAAATCTTGCCCAAACATTCTCAGATTTCCCATGCATTCAGTTGGTAGACATTGTAATAGCAATTTGTAACATGTATCAAATTTACCCTTTAAATTATAGCTTAAAATAAGCTATAATTTGATTGTAATGTAGTCTATGAATATTGAACCACATTTGTACATTTCTTTGGCCTAATTGAATATGTTAAAATGAATTAGATAATAAATATATTGAAGTGAATACTTGCTGTTCTTCCAGGTCTCCCTCATGATTAAGTTGGAAAAACACAGATAGGCAATCATGTTTAAGAAAGGGAAAAAGAAACCAGAAATATCTACACCCAGTAACTTTGAACATCGTGTACACACTGGATTTGACCGAGACCAAGGCAAATATGTTGGTCTTCCCCCACAATGGGCAGGAATTATAATACCAGAAGAAAGTGAACGAAGGAAGCCTATTATTGATGCTTCATGTATCACACAGACTGATATACAACCTTTAAAGGTAAGACATGTAAAAAATAAAATGGACAGCAAAAAGAAACTTTGAGGCCGATTTATTTTCTTCAAATATTTCATTTTTAAAGCATGTTGAAAAACTGCAGTCTTTTAGACAAATTAAAGAAAATGCTCACATATAAGTGTAAAATAAATTTGGCTACCTGTTTAATTATACAGGAGTTTACAGGTAGATGATATTAATGGTAAGTCATGACAAACTTACATTAAACAGCCAAAAAAATACAGTATTCTAAAAAGATTGAAGACTATCCAGGTGTTACATTAATATACTATATAACAAGATGAAATATGAGATTTTGTTTTACTTTTATAACTGGACAGGAAAATTAAATAAAAGTTAATTTAAAACAGATTTTACAGAAAATGATGATATAACATCTGGAGATAGTAGTTATGTCAATCAAAACTACAGAAGAAAGATATATTAGGAGTTCTACAGTACTGTACCAAAGTCAACTTTCACAGCAAGAATTACATCATTAAGATCATTAACATTCTTTATGTGTTAGTTAACCACCACTCTCATTAACCATGCTTTATCTTGCAATTATTTTTAGAACTTCACAATTGGCAATTGTGAAAATGATTTTAGAAGATTTTCTTGACTTTGTTTTCTTATGTTTAATTAATGATCAGGTATCGTAAGGCCTAACCCTTCTTTCTATGAAGTACATTACACTAGAGTGCTTTTATCTGTCTGTCAGGCTTTTATTTGGTTTAACAGTACAAAGTATGTGTAGTAGAGAGAAGAAGAGCATTTGTATGTTAGCATTCAATTTGACATAGAAAGGTATGTTTTGTAATGATCTAAAAGGGAACCCAGGGATATAGAAATTTTTCTGCTAGAGGTACAACCATCTGAAAGGGACATCCACTAGTTCTGTGGGGAATGCAAATTAGTCTAATTGAATATATGAAGATTGCTACACTCCTTCAAGACAACTTCTGAACTCCTATTGAGTAAGATTGTTAGGAGTAGTTGTTGTTCTGAACTCCTATTGAGTAAGATTGTTAGTAGTTCTGAACTCCTATTGAGTAAGATTGTTAGGAGTAGTTGTTGTTCTGAACTCCTATTGAGTAAGATTGTTAGTAGTTCTGAACTCCTATTGAGTAAGATTGTTAGGAGTAGTTGTTGTTCTGAACTCCTATTGAGTAAGATTGTTAGGAGTAGTTCTGAACTCCTATTGAGTAAGATTGTTAGGAGTAGTTGTTCTGAACTCCTATTGAGTAAGATTGTTAGGAGTAGTTGTTGTTCTGAACTCCTATTGAGTAAGATTGTTAGGAGTAGTTCTGAACTCCTATTGAGTAAGATTGTTAGGAGTAGTTGTTGTTCTGAACTCCTATTGAGTAAGATTGTTAGGAGTAGTTGTTGTTCTGAACTCCTATTGAGTAAGATTGTTAGGAGTAGTTCTGAACTCCTATTGAGTAAGATTGTTAGGAGTAGTTGTTGTTCTGAACTCCTATTGAGTAAGATTGTTAGGAGTAGTTCTGAACTCCTATTGAGTAAGATTGTTAGGAGTAGTTGTTGTTCTGAACTCCTATTGAGTAAGATTGTTAGGAGTAGTTGTGAACTCCTATTGAGTAAGATTGTTAGGAGTAGTTGTTGTTCTGAACTCCTATTGAGTAAGATTGTTAGGAGTAGTTGTTGTTCTGAACTCCTATTGAGTAAGATTGTTAGGAGTAGTTCTGAACTCCTATTGAGTAAGATTGTTAGGAGTAGTTCTGAACTCCTATTGAGTAAGATTGTTAGGAGTAGTTGTTGTTCTGAACTCCTATTGAGTAAGATTGTTAGGAGTAGTTCTGAACTCCTATTGAGTAAGATTGTTAGGAGTAGTTGTTGTTCTGAACTCCTATTGAGTAAGATTGTTAGGAGTAGTTGTTGTTCTGAACTCCTATTGAGTAAGATTGTTAGGAGTAGTTCTGAACTCCTATTGAGTAAGATTGTTAGGAGTAGTTGTTGTTCTGAACTCCTATTGAGTAAGATTGTTAGGAGTAGTTGTTGTTCTGAACTCCTATTGAGTAAGATTGTTAGTAGTTCTGAACTCCTATTGAGTAAGATTGTTAGGAGTAGTTCTGAACTCCTATTGAGTAAGATTGTTAGGAGTAGTTCTGAACTCCTATTGAGTAAGATTGTTAGGAGTAGCTCTGAACTCCTATTGAGTAAGATTGTTAGGAGTAGTTCTGAACTCCTATTGAGTAAGATAGTTAGGAGTAGTTGTTGTTCTGAACTCCTATTGAGTAAGATTGTTAGGAGTAGTTGTTGTTCTGAACTCCTATTGAGTAAGATTGTTAGGAGTAGTTGTTCTGAACTCCTATTGAGTAAGATTGTTAGGAGTAGATCTGAACTCCTATTGAGTAAGATTGTTAGGAGTAGTTCTGAACTCCTATTGAGTAAGATTGTTAGGAGTAGTTCTGAACTCCTATTGAGTAAGATTGTTAGGAGTAGTTCTGAACTCCTATTGAGTAAGATTGTTAGGAGTAGTTCTGAACTCCTATTGAGTAAGATTGTTAGGAGTAGTTGTTGTTCTGAACTCCTATTGAGTAAGATTGTTAGGAGTAGTTGTTGTTCTGAACTCCTATTGAGTAAGATTGTTAGGAGTAGTTCTGAACTCCTATTGAGTAAGATTGTTAGGAGTAGTTCTGAACTCCTATTGAGTAAGATTGTTAGGAGTAGTTCTGAACTCCTATTGAGTAAGATTGTTAGGAGTTCTGAACTCCTATTGAGTAAGATTGTTAGGAGTAGTTGTTGTTCTGAACTCCTATTGAGTAAGATTGTTAGGAGTAGTTCTGAACTCCTATTGAGTAAGATTGTTAGGAGTAGTTGTTGTTCTGAACTCCTATTGAGTAAGATTGTTAGGAGTAGTTGTGAACTCCTATTGAGTAAGATTGTTAGGAGTAGTTGTTCTGAACTCCTATTGAGTAAGATTGTTAGGAGTTGTTCTGAACTCCTATTGAGTAAGATTGTTAGGAGTAGCTCTGAACTCCTATTGAGTAAGATTGTTAGGAGTAGTTCTGAACTCCTATTGAGTAAGATTGTTAGGAGTAGTTCTGAACTCCTATTGAGTAAGATTGTTAGGAGTAGTTGTTGTTCTGAACTCCTATTGAGTAAGATTGTTAGGAGTAGTTCTGAACTCCTATTGAGTAAGATTGTTAGGAGTAGTTCTGAACTCCTATTGAGTAAGATTGTTAGGAGTAGTTCTGAACTCCTATTGAGTAAGATTGTTAGGAGTAGTTGTTCTGAACTCCTATTGAGTAAGATTGTTAGGAGTAGTTCTGAACTCCTATTGAGTAAGATTGTTAGGAGTAGTTCTGAACTCCTATTGAGTAAGATTGTTAGGAGTAGTTGTTGTTCTGAACTCCTATTGAGTAAGATTGTTAGGAGTAGTTGTTGTTCTGAACTCCTATTGAGTAAGATTGTTAGGAGTAGTTCTGAACTCCTATTGAGTAAGATTGTTAGGAGTAGTTGTTGTTCTGAACTCCTATTGAGTAAGATTGTTAGGAGTAGTTCTGAACTCTTATTGAGTAAGATTGTTAGGAGTAGTTGTTGTTCTGAACTCCTATTGAGTAAGATTGTTAGGAGTAGTTCTGAACTCCTATTGAGTAAGATTGTTAGGAGTAGTTGTTGTTCTGAACTCCTATTGAGTAAGATTGTTAGGAGTAGTTGTGAACTCCTATTGAGTAAGATTGTTAGGAGTAGTTGTTGTTCTGAACTCCTATTGAGTAAGATTGTTAGGAGTAGTTCTGAACTCCTATTGAGTAAGATTGTTAGGAGTAGTTGTTGTTCTGAACTCCTATTGAGTAAGATTGTTAGTAGTTCTGAACTCCTATTGAGTAAGATTGTTAGGAGTAGTTGTTGTTCTGAACTCCTATTGAGTAAGATTGTTAGGAGTAGTTCTGAACTCCTATTGAGTAAGATTGTTAGGAGTAGTTGTTGTTCTGAACTCCTATTGAGTAAGATTGTTAGGAGTAGTTGTTGTTCTGAACTCCTATTGAGTAAGATTGTTAGGAGTAGTTGTTGTTCTGAACTCCTATTGAGTAAGATTGTTAGGAGTAGTTGTTGTTCTGAACTCCTATTGAGTAAGATTGTTAGGAGTAGTTGTTGTTCTGAACTCCTATTGAGTAAGATTGTTAGGAGTAGTTCTGAACTCCTATTGAGTAAGATTGTTAGGAGTAGTTGTGAACTCCTATTGAGTAAGATTGTTAGGAGTAGTTGTTGTTCTGAACTCCTATTGAGTAAGATTGTTAGGAGTAGTTCTGAACTCCTATTGAGTAAGATTGTTAGGAGTAGTTCTGAACTCCTATTGAGTAAGATTGTTAGGAGTAGTTCTGAACTCCTATTGAGTAAGATTGTTAGGAGTAGTTGTTGTTCTGAACTCCTATTGAGTAAGATTGTTAGGAGTAGTTCTGAACTCCTATTGAGTAAGATTGTTAGGAGTAGTTCTGAACTCCTATTGAGTAAGATTGTTAGGAGTAGTTCTGAACTCCTATTGAGTAAGATTGTTAGGAGTAGTTGTTGTTCTGAACTCCTATTGAGTAAGATTGTTAGGAGTAGTTCTGAACTCCTATTGAGTAAGATTGTTAGGAGTAGTTCTGAACTCCTATTGAGTAAGATTGTTAGGAGTAGTTGTTCTGAACTCCTATTGAGTAAGATTGTTAGGAGTAGTTGTTCTGAACTCCTATTGAGTAAGATTGTTAGGAGTAGTTCTGAACTCCTATTGAGTAAGATTGTTAGGAGTAGTTGTGAACTCCTATTGAGTAAGATTGTTAGGAGTAGTTCTGAACTCCTATTGAGTAAGATTGTTAGTAGTTCTGAACTCCTATTGAGTAAGATTGTTAGTAGTTCTGAACTCCTATTGAGTAAGATTGTTAGGAGTAGTTCTGAACTCCTATTGAGTAAGATTGTTAGGAGTAGTTGTTGTTCTGAACTCCTATTGAGTAAGATTGTTAGGAGTAGTTGTTGTTCTGAACTCCTATTGAGTAAGATTGTTAGGAGTAGTTCTGAACTCCTATTGAGTAAGATTGTTAGGAGTAGTTCTGAACTCCTATTGAGTAAGATTGTTAGGAGTAGTTCTGAACTCCTATTGAGTAAGATTGTTAGTAGTTCTGAACTCCTATTGAGTAAGATTGTTAGTAGTTCTGAACTCCTATTGAGTAAGATTGTTAGGAGTAGTTCTGAACTCCTATTGAGTAAGATTGTTAGGAGTAGTTGTTGTTCTGAACTCCTATTGAGTAAGATTGTTAGGAGTAGTTCTGAACTCCTATTGAGTAAGATTGTTAGTAGTTCTGAACTCCTATTGAGTAAGATTGTTAGGAGTAGTTCTGAACTCCTATTGAGTAAGATTGTTAGGAGTAGTTGTTGTTCTGAACTCCTATTGAGTAAGATTGTTAGGAGTAGTTCTGAACTCCTATTGAGTAAGATTGTTAGGAGTAGTTGTGAACTCCTATTGAGTAAGATTGTTAGGAGTAGTTGTTGTTCTGAACTCCTATTGAGTAAGATTGTTAGGAGTAGTTCTGAACTCCTATTGAGTAAGATTGTTAGGAGTAGTTGTTGTTCTGAACTCCTATTGAGTAAGATTGTTAGGAGTAGTTCTGAACTCCTATTGAGTAAGATTGTTAGGAGTAGTTGTTGTTCTGAACTCCTATTGAGTAAGATTGTTAGGAGTAGTTCTGAACTCCTATTGAGTAAGATTGTTAGGAGTAGTTGTTGTTCTGAACTCCTATTGAGTAAGATTGTTAGGAGTAGTTCTGAACTCCTATTGAGTAAGATTGTTAGGAGTAGTTCTGAACTCCTATTGAGTAAGATTGTTAGGAGTAGTTCTGAACTCCTATTGAGTAAGATTGTTAGGAGTAGTTGTTGTTCTGAACTCCTATTGAGTAAGATTGTTAGGAGTAGTTCTGAACTCCTATTGAGTAAGATTGTTAGGAGTAGTTCTGAACTCCTATTGAGTAAGATTGTTAGGAGTAGTTCTGAACTCCTATTGAGTAAGATTGTTAGGAGTAGTTCTGAACTCCTATTGAGTAAGATTGTTAGGAGTAGTTCTGAACTCCTATTGAGTAAGATTGTTAGTAGTTCTGAACTCCTATTGAGTAAGATTGTTAGGAGTAGTTCTGAACTCCTATTGAGTAAGATTGTTAGTAGTTCTGAACTCCTATTGAGTAAGATTGTTAGGAGTAGTTCTGAACTCCTATTGAGTAAGATTGTTAGGAGTAGTTGTAGTTCTGAACTCCTATTGAGTAAGATTGTTAGGAGTAGTTCTGAACTCCTATTGAGTAAGATTGTTAGTAGTTCTGAACTCCTATTGAGTAAGATTGTTAGGAGTAGTTGTTGTTCTGAACTCCTATTGAGTAAGATTGTTAGGAGTAGTTGTGAACTCCTATTGAGTAAGATTGTTAGGAGTAGTTGTTGTTCTGAACTCCTATTGAGTAAGATTGTTAGTAGTTCTGAACTCCTATTGAGTAAGATTGTTAGGAGTAGTTGTGAACTCCTATTGAGTAAGATTGTTAGGAGTAGTTCTGAACTCCTATTGAGTAAGATTGTTAGGAGTAGTTGTTGTTCTGAACTCCTATTGAGTAAGATTGTTAGGAGTAGTTGTGAACTCCTATTGAGTAAGATTGTTAGGAGTAGTTGTTGTTCTGAACTCCTATTGAGTAAGATTGTTAGTAGTTCTGAACTCCTATTGAGTAAGATTGTTAGGAGTAGTTGTGAACTCCTATTGAGTAAGATTGTTAGGAGTAGTTCTGAACTCCTATTGAGTAAGATTGTTAGGAGTAGTTGTGAACTCCTATTGAGTAAGATTGTTAGGAGTAGTTGTTGTTCTGAACTCCTATTGAGTAAGATTGTTAGTAGTTCTGAACTCCTATTGAGTAAGATTGTTAGGAGTAGTTGTGAACTCCTATTGAGTAAGATTGTTAGGAGTAGTTCTGAACTCCTATTGAGTAAGATTGTTAGGAGTAGTTGTTGTTCTGAACTCCTATTGAGTAAGATTGTTAGGAGTAGTTGTGAACTCCTATTGAGTAAGATTGTTAGGAGTAGTTGTTGTTCTGAACTCCTATTGAGTAAGATTGTTAGTAGTTCTGAACTCCTATTGAGTAAGATTGTTAGGAGTAGTTGTGAACTCCTATTGAGTAAGATTGTTAGGAGTAGTTCTGAACTCCTATTGAGTAAGATTGTTAGGAGTAGTTCTGAACTCCTATTGAGTAAGATTGTTAGGAGTAGTTGTTGTTCTGAACTCCTATTGAGTAAGATTGTTAGGAGTAGTTCTGAACTCCTATTGAGTAAGATTGTTAGGAGTAGTTCTGAACTCCTATTGAGTAAGATTGTTAGTAGTTCTGAACTCCTATTGAGTAAGATTGTTAGGAGTAGTTCTGAACTCCTATTGAGTAAGATTGTTAGTAGTTCTGAACTCCTATTGAGTAAGATTGTTAGTAGTTCTGAACTCCTATTGAGTAAGATTGTTAGGAGTAGTTCTGAACTCCTATTGAGTAAGATTGTTAGGAGTAGTTGTAGTTCTGATCTCCTATTGAGTAAGATTGTTAGGAGTAGTTCTGAACTCCTATTGAGTAAGATTGTTAGTAGTTCTGAACTCCTATTGAGTAAGATTGTTAGGAGTAGTTGTTGTTCTGAACTCCTATTGAGTAAGATTGTTAGGAGTAGTTGTTGTTCTGAACTCCTATTGAGTAAGATTGTTAGGAGTAGTTGTGAACTCCTATTGAGTAAGATTGTTAGGAGTAGTTGTTGTTCTGAACTCCTATTGAGTAAGATTGTTAGTAGTTCTGAACTCCTATTGAGTAAGATTGTTAGGAGTAGTTGTGAACTCCTATTGAGTAAGATTGTTAGGAGTAGTTCTGAACTCCTATTGAGTAAGATTGTTAGGAGTAGTTCTGAACTCCTATTGAGTAAGATTGTTAGGAGTAGTTCTGAACTCCTATTGAGTAAGATTGTTAGGAGTAGCTCTGAACTCCTATTGAGTAAGATTGTTAGTAGTTCTGAACTCCTATTGAGTAAGATTGTTAGGAGTAGTTCTGAACTCCTATTGAGTAAGATTGTTAGGAGTAGTTGTTGTTCTGAACTCCTATTGAGTAAGATTGTTAGGAGTAGTTGTTGTTCTGAACTCCTATTGAGTAAGATTGTTAGGAGTAGTTCTGAACTCCTATTGAGTAAGATTGTTAGGAGTAGTTCTGAACTCCTATTGAGTAAGATTGTTAGGAGTAGTTGTGAACTCCTATTGAGTAAGATTGTTAGGAGTAGTTGTTGTTCTGAACTCCTATTGAGTAAGATTGTTAGGAGTAGTTCTGAACTCCTATTGAGTAAGATTGTTAGGAGTAGTTGTTGTTCTGAACTGCTATTGAGTAAGATTGTTAGGAGTAGTTCTGAACTCCTATTGAGTAAGATTGTTAGGAGTAGTTGTTGTTCTGAACTCCTATTGAGTAAGATTGTTAGGAGTAGTTCTGAACTCCTATTGAGTAAGATTGTTAGGAGTAGTTGTTCTGAACTCCTATTGAGTAAGATTGTTAGGAGTTGTTCTGAACTCCTATTGAGTAAGATTGTTAGGAGTAGCTCTGAACTCCTATTGAGTAAGATTGTTAGGAGTAGTTCTGAACTCCTATTGAGTAAGATTGTTAGGAGTAGTTGTTGTTCTGAACTCCTATTGAGTAAGATTGTTAGGAGTAGTTGTTGTTCTGAACTCCTATTGAGTAAGATTGTTAGGAGTAGTTCTGAACTCCTATTGAGTAAGATTGTTAGGAGTAGTTCTGAACTCCTATTGAGTAAGATTGTTAGGAGTAGTTCTGAACTCCTATTGAGTAAGATTGTTAGGAGTAGTTGTTCTGAACTCCTATTGAGTAAGATTGTTAGGAGTAGTTCTGAACTCCTATTGAGTAAGATTGTTAGGAGTAGTTGTTGTTCTGAACTCCTATTGAGTAAGATTGTTAGGAGTAGTTCTGAACTCCTATTGAGTAAGGTTGTTAGGAGTTCTGAACTCCTATTGAGTAAGATTGTTAGGAGTAGTTGTTCTGAACTCCTATTGAGTAAGATTGTTAGGAGTAGTTCTGAACTCCTATTGAGTAAGATTGTTAGGAGTAGTTGTTGTTCTGAACTCCTATTGAGTAAGATTGTTAGGAGTTCTGAACTCCTATTGAGTAAGATTGTTAGGAGTAGTTCTGAACTCCTATTGAGTAAGATTGTTAGGAGTAGTTGTTGTTCTGAACTCCTATTGAGTAAGATTGTTAGTAGTTCTGAACTCCTATTGAGTAAGATTGTTAGTAGTTCTGAACTCCTATTGAGTAAGATTGTTAGGAGTAGTTGTGAACTCCTATTGAGTAAGATTGTTAGGAGTAGTTGTTGTTCTGAACTCCTATTGAGTAAGATTGTTAGTAGTTCTGAACTCCTATTGAGTAAGATTGTTAGGAGTAGTTCTGAACTCCTATTGAGTAAGATTGTTAGGAGTAGTTGTTGTTCTGAACTCCTATTGAGTAAGATTGTTAGGAGTAGTTGTTGTTCTGAACTCCTATTGAGTAAGATTGTTAGGAGTAGTTCTGAACTCCTATTGAGTAAGATTGTTAGGAGTAGTTCTGAACTCCTATTGAGTAAGATTGTTAGGAGTAGTTCTGAACTCCTATTGAGTAAGATTGTTAGGAGTAGTTGTTGTTCTGAACTCCTATTGAGTAAGATTGTTAGGAGTAGTTCTGAACTCCTATTGAGTAAGATTGTTAGTAGTTGTTGTTCTGAACTCCTATTGAGTAAGATTGTTAGTAGTTCTGAACTCCTATTGAGTAAGATTGTTAGGAGTAGTTCTGAACTCCTATTGAGTAAGATTGTTAGGAGTAGTTGTTGTTCTGAACTCCTATTGAGTAAGATTGTTAGGAGTAGTTGTTGTTCTGAACTCCTATTGAGTAAGATTGTTAGTAGTTCTGAACTCCTATTGAGTAAGATTGTTAGGGGTAGTTCTGAACTCCTATTGAGTAAGATTGTTAGGAGTAGTTCTGAACTCCTATTGAGTAAGATTGTTAGGAGTAGTTCTGAACTCCTATTGAGTAAGATTGTTAGGAGTAGTTGTAGTTCTGAACTCCTATTGAGTAAGATTGTTAGGAGTAGCTCTGAACTCCTATTGAGTAAGATTGTTAGGAGTAGTTCTGAACTCCTATTGAGTAAGATTGTTAGGAGTAGTTGTTGTTCTGAACTCCTATTGAGTAAGATTGTTAGGAGTAGTTGTTCTGAACTCCTATTGAGTAAGATTGTTAGGAGTAGTTGTTCTGAACTCCTATTGAGTAAGATTGTTAGGAGTAGTTCTGAACTCCTATTGAGTAAGATTGTTAGTAGTAGTTGTTGTTCTGAACTATTGAGTAAGATTGTTAGGAGTAGTTCTGAACTCCTATTGAGTAAGATTGTTAGGAGTAGTTGTTTTTTCTGAACTCCTATTGAGTAAGATTGTTAGGAGTAGTTGTTGTTCTGAACTCCTATTGAGTAAGATTGTTAGGAGTAGTTCTGAACTCCTATTGAGTAAGATTGTTAGGAGTAGTTCTGAACTCCTATTGAGTAAGATTGTTAGGAGTAGTTCTGAACTCCTATTGAGTAAGATTGTTAGGAGTAGTTCTGAACTCCTATTGAGTAAGATTGTTAGGAGTAGTTCTGAACTCCTATTGAGTAAGATTGTTAGGAGTAGATCTGAACTCCTATTGAGTAAGATTGTTAGGAGTAGTTCTGAACTCCTATTGAGTAAGATTGTTAGGAGTAGTTCTGAACTCCTATTGAGTAAGATTGTTAGGAGTAGTTCTGAACTCCTATTGAGTAAGATTGTTAGAAGTAGTTGTGAACTCCTATTGAGTAAGATTGTTAGGAGTAGCTCTGAACTCCTATTGAGTAAGATTGTTAGGAGTAGTTGTAGTTCTGAACTCCTATTGAGTAAGATTGTTAGGAGTAGTTCTGAACTCCTATTGAGTAAGATTGTTAGGAGTAGTTCTGAACTCCTATTGAGTAAGATTGTTAGTAGTAGTTCTGAACTCCTATTGAGTAAGATTGTTAGGAGTAGTTGTTGTTCTGAACTCCTATTGAGTAAGATTGTTAGGAGTAGTTCTGAACTCCTATTGAGTAAGATTGTTAGTAGTAGTTCTGAACTCCTATTGAGTAAGATTGTTAGGAGTAGTTGTTGTTCTGAACTCCTATTGAGTAAGATTGTTAGTAGTTCTGAACTCCTATTGAGTAAGATTGTTAGCAGTAGTTCTGAACTCCTATTGAGTAAGATTGTTAGGAGTAGTTCTGAACTCCTATTGAGTAAGATTGTTAGGAGTAGTTGTTGTTCTGAACTCCTATTGAGTAAGATTGTTAGTAGTTGTGAACTCCTATTGAGTAAGATTGTTAGGAGTAGTTGTTGTTCTGAACTCCTATTGAGTAAGATTGTTAGGAGTAGTTGTTGTTCTGAACTCCTATTGAGTAAGATTGTTAGTAGTTCTGAACTCCTATTGAGTAAGATTGTTAGGAGTAGTTCTGAACTCCTATTGAGTAAGATTGTTAGTAGTTCTGAACTCCTATTGAGTAAGATTGTTAGGAGTAGTTGTTGTTCTGAACTCCTATTGAGTAAGATTGTTAGTAGTTCTGAACTCCTATTGAGTAAGATTGTTAGGAGTTCTGAACTCCTATTGAGTAAGATTGTTAGGAGTAGTTCTGAACTCCTATTGAGTAAGATTGTTAGGAGTAGTTGTTGTTCTGAACTCCTATTGAGTAAGATTGTTAGGAGTAGTTGTTCTGAACTCCTATTGAGTAAGATTGTTAGGAGTAGTTGTTCTGAACTCCTATTGAGTAAGATTGTTAGGAGTAGTTCTGAACTCCTATTGAGTAAGATTGTTAGGAGTAGTTCTGAACTCCTATTGAGTAAGATTGTTAGGAGTAGTTGTGAACTCCTATTGAGTAAGATTGTTAGGAGTAGTTGTTGTTCTGAACTCCTATTGAGTAAGATTGTTAGGAGTAGTTCTGAACTCCTATTGAGTAAGATTGTTAGGAGTAGTTGTGAACTCCTATTGAGTAAAATTGTTAGGAGTAGTTCTGAACTCCTATTGAGTAAGATTGTTAGTAGTTCTGAACTCCTATTGAGTAAGATTGTTAGGAGTAGTTCTGAACTCCTATTGAGTAAGATTGTTAGGAGTAGTTGTTGTTCTGAACTCCTATTGAGTAAGATTGTTAGGAGTAGTTCTGAACTCCTATTGAGTAAGATTGTTAGGAGTTGTTCTGAACTCCTATTGAGTAAGATTGTTAGGAGTAGTTCTGAACTCCTATTGAGTAAGATTGTTAGGAGTAGTTCTGAACTCCTATTGAGTAAGATTGTTAGGAGTTGTTCTGAACTCCTATTGAGTAAGATTGTTAGGAGTAGTTCTGAACTCCTATTGAGTAAGATTGTTAGGAGTAGTTGTGAACTCCTATTGAGTAAGATTGTTAGGAGTAGTTGTTGTTCTGAACTCCTATTGAGTAAGATTGTTAGGAGTAGTTGTTCTGAACTCCTATTGAGTAAGATTGTTAGGAGTAGTTCTGAACTCCTATTGAGTAAGATTGTTAGGAGTAGTTCTGAACTCCTATTGAGTAAGATTGTTAGGAGTAGTTGTTCCGAACTCCTATTGAGTAAGATTGTTAGGAGTAGTTGTTGTTCTGAACTCCTATTGAGTAAGATTGTTAGGAGTAGTTCTGAACTCCTATTGAGTAAGATTGTTAGGAGTAGTTGTGAACTCCTATTGAGTAAGATTGTTAGGAGTAGTTGTTGTTCTGAACTCCTATTGAGTAAGATTGTTAGTAGTTCTGAACTCCTATTGAGTAAGATTGTTAGGAGTAGTTGTGAACTCCTATTGAGTAAGATTGTTAGGAGTAGTTGTTCTGAACTCCTATTGAGTAAGATTGTTAGGAGTAGTTGTAAGATTGTTAGGAGTAGTTCTGAACTCCTATTGAGTAAGATTGTTAGGAGTAGTTGTTGTTCTGAACTCCTATTGAGTAAGATTGTTAGGAGTAGTTGTTGTTCTGAACTCCTATTGAGTAAGATTGTTAGGAGTAGTTCTGAACTCCTATTGAGTAAGATTGTTAGGAGTAGTTCTGAACTCCTATTGAGTAAGATTGTTAGGAGTAGTTGTTGTTCTGAACTCCTATTGAGTAAGATTGTTAGGAGTAGTTCTGAACTCCTATTGAGTAAGATTGTTAGGAGTAGTTGTTCCGAACTCCTATTGAGTAAGATTGTTAGGAGTAGTTGTTGTTCTGAACTCCTATTGAGTAAGATTGTTAGGAGTAGTTCTGAACTCCTATTGAGTAAGATTGTTAGGAGTAGTTGTGAACTCCTATTGAGTAAGATTGTTAGGAGTAGTTGTTGTTCTGAACTCCTATTGAGTAAGATTGTTAGTAGTTCTGAACTCCTATTGAGTAAGATTGTTAGGAGTAGTTGTGAACTCCTATTGAGTAAGATTGTTAGGAGTAGTTGTTCTGAACTCCTATTGAGTAAGATTGTTAGGAGTAGTTGTTGTTCTGAACTCCTATTGAGTAAGATTGTTAGGAGTAGTTCTGAACTCCTATTGAGTAAGATTGTTAGGAGTAGTTGTTGTTCTGAACTCCTATTGAGTAAGATTGTTAGGAGTAGTTCTGAACTCCTATTGAGTAAGATTGTTAGGAGTAGTTCTGAACTCCTATTGAGTAAGATTGTTAGGAGTAGTTCTGAACTCCTATTGAGTAAGATTGTTAGTAGTTCTGAACTCCTATTGAGTAAGATTGTTAGTAGTTCTGAACTCCTATTGAGTAAGATTGTTAGGAGTAGTTCTGAACTCCTATTGAGTAAGATTGTTAGGAGTAGTTGTTGTTCTGAACTCCTATTGAGTAAGATTGTTAGGAGTAGTTGTTGTTCTGAACTCCTATTGAGTAAGATTGTTAGGAGTAGCTCTGAACTCCTATTGAGTAAGATTGTTAGGAGTAGTTCTGAACTCCTATTGAGTAAGATTGTTAGGAGTAGTTCTGAACTCCTATTGAGTAAGATTGTTAGGAGTAGTTCTGAACTCCTATTGAGTAAGATTGTTAGGAGTAGTTGTTGTTCTGAACTCCTATTGAGTAAGATTGTTAGTAGTAGTTCTGAACTCCTATTGAGTAAGATTGTTAGGAGTAGTTGTTGTTCTGAACTCCTATTGAGTAAGATTGTTAGGAGTAGTTCTGAACTCCTATTGAGTAAGATTGTTAGGAGTAGTTCTGAACTCCTATTGAGTAAGATTGTTAGGAGTAGTTGTTGTTCTGAACTCCTATTGAGTAAGATTGTTAGGAGTAGTTCTGAACTCCTATTGAGTAAGATTGTTAGGAGTAGTTGTTGTTCTGAACTCCTATTGAGTAAGATTGTTAGGAGTAGTTGTTGTTCTGAACTCCTATTGAGTAAGATTGTTAGGAGTAGTTGTGAACTCCTATTGAGTAAGATTGTTAGGAGTAGTTGTTGTTCTGAACTCCTATTGAGTAAGATTGTTAGGAGTAGTTCTGAACTCCTATTGAGTAAGATTGTTAGGAGTAGTTGTTGTTCTGAACTGCTATTGAGTAAGATTGTTAGGAGTAGTTCTGAACTCCTATTGAGTAAGATTGTTAGGAGTAGTTGTTGTTCTGAACTCCTATTGAGTAAGATTGTTAGGAGTAGTTGTTGCATTTGTTTCTTTTTTAACTTTATTAAGGTGTATTCATCCTTGCTTCACTTTGTGGCCGTGAGCGATGGTCATTAGATTCTTACATACCCGTGCCATCTTTGCCTTTCACAACTAAAGTGTTTAGTTTTATTCCTGCCTGTGATAAGATGTACTGTATAGATACAACAATATTTGGTCAAATATGTTGGTGACTTAATCATTTAATATAATTTTTGTCAATGTTCGAAATAACCTATTTTTCAGACAATCATTGGTGAACCTAGACATTTAAATGGATATAATCCAGATGTTAGATCTATTACAGTAGCACGTTCAAACTCATTACGCAGAGCAAGTCCTCCACAGCAAAGACGTTATGTTCAGGATTATCCTACTGTCCAAGAGGAAGAACCTCCTCACGACAGATCATTCCAAGGTCGAGGTCCCCCTAATTATGAGAGGGACCCACACCAAGACCGATTCAGAGGGGATCCTCGACAAGACCCTAGAGATTATAGCAGATATCCTCATGATCCTCGACGTGACATGAGAGATCCCAGGGATAGACAAGATCCACGAGATAGACAGGATCCTAGAGACTACCCTCGTGATCCGCGAGATCATCGAGATCACAGAGACCCTCGTGATCATAGGGATAATAGAGATGGACCTCATTTCCGTGATGGAACACTTGACCGTAGATCTGATGACAGAAGTCATAATGGTTCTTTTGATAGTAGGGATATGTATAGAGAACATCCAAAACAAAATCATCATGATGGGCGTCAAAACCCTTACGATGATTATAAACACAATCAAATGCCAATGAATGGAAATTCATTACATCGCCCCGATAGATCACCTCGACATCATGGTGAACCTGATTCACCCTCACAAGGACTTCCTAAAAATGCTGGATTACAGTATGATCGGGTAAGTTTGGAGAATGAAGCTATTAATCATTGTTATTACTGGTCTTGTCATCATAATGTATTTTCTTCCAGACTGTTATTTTAATAAACAAGATCAGCACCAAATATTTAGTACATAAACACTCAAATCATTTTAAAATAAAAATTAAGAAAAAATTCAATGGATAAGTGCACTGGTTCTAGATGAAATATAAATGGTGAATACAAAAAAAACATTTGGTCACAATATAATATATAATATATAAAAAAAGAATACTGTCAAACAGTGTTATTTCAAATTTTATAAATAATTTCTCAGAAAACAGGAAGTTAAAATATAGTACATTGTAATTGTTAGGTTAATTTGCTCACATACAAAAAAAATGTAGCTTGATTATTCCTGTACCTCAAACTTTGCCTTCTACACAATGATACACGACTGTATATTTATTGTACTGTAGAATGATAACGAAATACAGGTATCTTTTGTTGCATAAGAACATTAAAAAGAAATAAGTCAATTGGTTTGATTGTTGGTATATTAAAGTTTATAAAGTGATTGAACACAAGTCTATAAAATAGTAAAAAAGATGTTTGTATTGTTTGTTTACTATGAATATTTAGTAAATAATGTATTTAACAAACCTACCAGATTAATAACCAACAATTTGTTTGTCTCTCTAACCTTACTTCAAACCAATTCATCAATTCAAAAACTAATAATCCATGGGTATAATTGTCTATTGACCTGTTCATCATAATTTAAATATCTATATATCTATTACATGTACAAATGTACATCATTGATAGATGTACTCGCTTGTCTACAGCAATTTAAACTGTTTTTTACATGTACATCATTGATAGATGTACTCACTTGTCTACAGCAATTTAAACTGTTTTTTACATGTACATCATTGATAGATGTACTCACTTGTCTACAGCAATTTAAACTGTTTTTCACATGTACATCATTGATAGATGTACTCACTTGTCTACAGCAATTTAAACTGTTTTTCGCATGTACATCATTGATAGATGTACTCACTTGTCTACAGCAATTTAAACTGTTTTTCGCATGTACATCATTGATAGATGTACTCACTTGTCTACAGCAATTTAAACTGTTTTTTACATGTACATCATTTATAGATGTACTCACTTGTCTACAGCAATTTAAACTGTTTTTCACATGTACATCATTGATAGATGTACTCACTTGTCTACAGCAATTTAAACTGTTTTTTACATGTACATCATTGATAGATGTACTCGCTTGTCTACAGCAATTTAAACTGTTTTTTACATGTACATCATTGATAGATGTACTCACTTGTCTACAGCAATTTAAACTGTTTTTTACATGTACATCATTGATAGATGTACTCACTTGTCTACAGCAATTTAAACTGTTTTTCACATGTACATCATTGATAGATGTACTCACTTGTCTACAGCAATTTAAACTGTTTTTCGCATGTACATCATTGATAGATGTACTCACTTGTCTACAGCAATTTAAACTGTTTTTCGCATGTACATCATTGATAGATGTACTCACTTGTCTACAGCAATTTAAACTGTTTTTTACATGTACATCATTTATAGATGTACTCACTTGTCTACAGCAATTTAAACTGTTTTTCGCATGTACATCATTGATAGATGTACTCACTTGTCTACAGCAATTTAAATATTTTTGTCTACTAGTTTCTAAAATGGTGAATTGTGGGTTTTTGAACAGATATTAATGATTTGTTTACGTATATTGTACAATTGGTTATTTGAGGAAATGTTTTGAAGACTATTTTTTTTGTGTAAACATGTATTGTTTTTGGTAATCGGGATATGAATTTTCTTTTTTTTTTCAATTTGTAGATGATTACTGGGTTATTAATTTTTTTTTCATTTAATATATAATTTTAATATTGATGTAAAGAACATATCTGGTGTTACAATGTACAGTAATGTTTTCATAAGGAGAGGCTTATTTTATTAATTGTATGTCAGGGGCGGCTCCAGGATTTCAAGTCAGGGGGGGGGGTGGCATTTAAAAAAAAATTGCACCGAGCGGAGGGAGGCGCGAAATTTTTTGGAGTATATCGTGTGAAAAATCATGATTTTACGCCAAAAAATCAAATTTTTTTCGATTGCGGATCGAGGCATGAACATTTTTGGGATATTTCGTGTGAAAAATCACGATTTTACGCCAAAAAATCATATTTTTTCCCATTTTAGGGGGGGGGGGCATGCTGGGTGTGCCCCCCCCCCCCCCCCCGGATCCGCCCCTGTATGTATAGTACAGTCAGATCCCAAGCATGATTAAAAATAATAACAAAGATAGACGCTATCTTGGTGATATGGATATATCTTTTGTTCTATTTAATACATCTCTAAGATTTCTTTTCTTTTTAGATTGTAACTTGCTATCACCAAAAATACATTAGGCAGTAAGCAAATAAATTAAACAGAGCAAAAGATATATCAGTATCACTAGTGAGAGTGATACATCTATCAGTGATTTGTCACCCTATGTCTCTGATTGTACTGCAGTATGTTGTGACAAATCTTAATTTTGCCTGCATATACATGTACTAGTAAAATAGCAGCATTTTTCCATAGATTTTATATAGAATTTGTTTTTTTAGTCATATCCATCCTCTCAACGTTTCAACAAATTGTATTCCCTTACTACACAACAAATGTCAAGGAAAGACATATTTGAACATACAGTGTACTTCATTACTAAATATTCCTTGCCTTTCTTTAATCCTGAATGGACAAGTATCAAATGTTTTGAGACAGAAAAAAAAATGAAATTCTTAATTTACCAAACAGAATTGTTCAAGAATAACCTTTATTACCGGTGTCATATGGTATTTTGAACCCCATGGTAAATTGAACCCAGGGTCAATTTACATCCATGGTATATTGAACACCCTTATTGAAAACTGAACCCCCCCTGTATGGTAAATTGAACCCCCATGGTATTTTGAACCCCCCCCCCCCCCCATATCTAATCAAAAGATATGCAGTGAGGTCAAAATATCATGTGTAGGGGGGTCAATATTTTATGGGTAGGGGGGTCAAAATACCATGGGTAGGGGGGTTCGATATTCCATGGGTAGGGGGGTCGATATACCATGGATAGGGGGTCAAAATACCATGGGTAGGGGGATTCGATATTCCATGGGTAGGGGGGTCAAATACCATGGGTAGGGGGGTCGCTATACCATGGGTAAGGGGGTCAATATACCATGGATAGGGGGGGTCAAAATACCATAGGTAGGGGGTCGATATACCATGGGTAGGGTGGTCGATATTTCATGGGTAGAGGGGTCGATATACCATCGGTAGGGGGTCAACATTTTCCCCAAAAAATTTAAAGTTCAAACGTTTCAAAAAAAAATAAAAATTTCAAAACTCAAAAAAGATTTCAAAATTTTCATTATATTTCAAAATTTTAATCTTGAAAAATGATAAAGCAATTGTAGCCTATTTTGTTGAATATACTGTTGAAAAGTTTGAAAAATTCCTTATTATTTAATAAGCAGTTATTGACTTAATTTCAGTCTACTCATGACTATACGGACCTGGTCAATGATTGATTAACCTCGGCCGTTGGCCTGGGTCAATCATTCATTGACCAGGTCCGTATAGTCATGCGTAGACCGCATTAAAAGCCAATAATTGTATAGGGTAGTCTGTTAATTTATAGATGATCCTGGACATCTTGTTTTTTAATTGGTAGACCAATCAGTAAATAACAAACTGGCTTTTGATCACCTTTTTGACACCATTACCCAGGATATATGAGGTTAGATAAATAGGTGTTAAAATTGAAGGTGATGCATTATATTATAGTGCCATCATTGAATGCTAAATAAACATATTGTCATTTGCTAATTAACAAAAGGTAAATTTGAATAAACTTTATTAACTGACAAAAAAGACATCTTTATTGATCAATTATATCTTTATGTCTTTATTTACAATCTCATATTATTTATTTTGCTGTATTTTTTGTCCATGGCATATAAAACTGCCTACCATTGGTATTTTTTTTAATCTTATGAAATATATTAGTTTTGTAATTTTTTGAAATTTTTTGAAATATTGAAAAAATTTTGAAATTTTTTTATTTTAATTTATATATTTTTTGAAATTTTATATAAACATTTTGAAATTTTTTTTTTGAAAATTTATATTTTTTGGAAATTTTGAAATTTTATTACCCCCCTACCCATAATTATTAATATATATTGAACCCCCTCCCTACCCATGGTATTTTGACCCCCCTACCCATGTTATATTGACCCCCTTAACCATGGTATATCGACCCCCCTACCCATGGTATATTGACCCCCCTACCCATGGTATATCGACCCCCCTACCCATGGTATATTGACCCCCCTACCTATGGTATATCAACCCCCCTTAACCATGGTATATCGACCCCCCTACCCATGGTATATCGACCCCCCTACCCATGATATATCGACCTCCTACCCATGGTATTTCAACCCCCCTAACCATGGCATATTGACCCCCCTACCCATGGTATATCGACCCCCCAACCCATGGTATTTTGACCCCCCTGCCCATGGAATATCAACCCCCCTACCTATTGTATATCAAACCCTCTCTTATAGTATTATGAACTCCTCTCTTTTGGTAGAAATGAGGGGGGGGGGGTTCAATTTATCATGAGGGGGTTCAAAATACAATGACAAAAAAATTGACCCCAGGGTCAAAATACCATATGGAAAATTGAACTCGGGGTCAAAATATCATAGGTAAATCGACCCCGGGTTCAATTTACCATGGGTTTCAAAATACCATATGACACCGGTGATAAAAACTACATTCAATCTGACAAGTTCATATGACATCGTTGGCAGAAATTATAGAATTTGATAGAAATGAGACAACTTGAAATATTTGTCACTAATTAATGTTAAGATTCTGTTTCCCCTTCACAAGGAGTTAAAATATTCAAGCTCATTACATGTTAAGCTTGACATTCTATAAAAAGAAAACATATTTTTAAATGTCTTGTCAAAAGATAACAAAAAAAACTCAAAACAAAATCCATTTTTGTAGGCAGTATTCTGAAGTAATAGACGTTTATTGTTAATGAGGAATATGAATTAAAACTAACTGTGAAAAGCATGGTCAATTATTACCAATATACCTGTGTAGTGTGTAGAGCATGTGATATGGTGATAGTTGTTCATCCATTTTGTTCATAGGCCAATGAATTATATTCTCATTGTTGTGCTCATAGGCCAATGAATTTAATATATTCTCATTCTCAATTTTTTTATTTTTGCCTAATTAATTCTCTATTGCAATGTTTTTTTCCCTTATTAATCTTCTAGCAAATGTATCTTTAGGTTACAAAAGGATGAGAATTTTTGAATTTGTATGGCTTGACATAAATATATCATGCTTGTTTGTTGTGTGTTAGGGTGGAGCCAAACCTTCCAACTTGCAAGTTGCACAGTCCAACTATCCTTCGACACCAAAAATGCAGTCACCACCGAAATCCCCCAGTTCACCACCACCACCTGGGTCTATGCAGGAACAACAGAGACTTTCACATGAACAGGTATCGCATTCAATCTTATTACAGTTTTAGTGTGTAAATAAAAAGTCTAGCACCAGTACATGAGTTTATTCTTGCAATACATACATGTACATAAGACCATGCTCGCTGACCTCGTATGATAAATGCACAATTTAGTAAAAGTCAATTCAGATAATAGTTAATTAGTGTTTTAAAAAATCATGTATCTTGTATCAGTTTCTGTCATTTTTAGGTGAATTGGCCAATAGGACCAAGTGAGGTATTGTCATCTCTTTGTATCTGTCATCATCCCTCATGCATAATATTTTCAGATTTAAATCTTTATCTCAGAAATCATTTAACTAAATCAAGCCAAAATTCGCAGAAATTCCACTTGGATGATGTTCAACGTTGCTTCTACATCTGTAGCTCTTGACCAATTCATGATTTATGATTGGTTTAAATTTCAAATCTTTTTTTTTTCTCAGAAAATTATTACAAGACAGGAATTTATTGTAAAAAGTCTGCATTTTATTTATGTATTAGAATTCCAAGATGGTCGATATTAGTCTTAACTTAGAACTCTATTAGAAAATGAATACTATTAAAGAATAATTAAAACTAGATATTTGATTGAACTCAAATTACATAACCAATTCAATCTCTAATGTCTGTTATATATACATAATATTACAGATTTATAGGATTTTTTAAAGGAAAATAAAATTTCTAAAAAGTCTCATCTTATTTAATATTTCTTTCTTTCATGTCCATAAAATTTAGACACTTAATGTATTGTCTAAAAGCATGTTAACAATCTAACTTTTGTGTTGTTGTTGCTTCCATGCATGTACAAAGTGCATCCAGTTATGCTAGCATGCTTGTGTCCCTTGTAAAACTTGTTCTCCTAACATGTACAAAGTGCATCCAGTTATGCTAGCATGCTTGTGTCCCTTGTAAAACTTGTTCTCCTAACATGTACAAAGTGCATCCAGTTATGCTAGCATGCTTGTGTCCCTTGTAAAACTTGTTCTCCTAACATGTACAAAGTGCATCCAGTTATGCTAGCATGCTTGTGTCCCTTGTAAAACTTGTTCTCCTAACATGTACAAAGTGCATCCTGTTATGCTAGCAGGCTTGTGTCCCTTGTAAAACTTATTCTCCTAACATTACAAAGTGCATCCTGTTATGCTAGCATGCTTGTGTCCCTTGTAAAACTTGTTCTCCTAACATGTGCAAAGTGCATCCTGTTATGCTAGCATGCTTGTGTCCCTTGTAAAACTTGTTCTCCTAACATGTACAAAGTGCATCCTGTTATGCTAGCATACTTGTGTCCCTTGCAAAACTTGTTCTCCTAACATGTACAAAGTGCATCCTGTTATGCTAGCATGCTTGTGTCCCATGTAAAACTTATTCTCCTAACATGTACAAAGTGCATCCTGTTATGCTAGCATGCTTGTGTCCCTTGTAAAACTTGTTCTCCTAACATGTACAAAGTGCATCCTGTTATGCTAGCATGCTTGTGTCCCTTGAAAAATATGTTCTCCTAACATGTACAAAGTGCATCCTGTTATGCTAGCATGCTTGTGTCCCTTGTAAAATATGTTCTCCTAACATATATTTTACATGCTATGGACTGTAAATGCTGTATTTTACATGTTGTGGACTGTAATTTATTTAACATTGAAGTAAAAGCTATCTAATTAACATATATTTAATTCTTTTTTTTAACAACATACCATATTGGGTCACATCAGAGATTATACTTGAAAACAACAATTAGCAACAATCTCAACAAAACATATAGATATTGAATAGAATAGCTTTGTATGAGTGAGTGAGCCAACTCAGCAAATTTTCAACCATAGCATGGAGAGAACAAATTAATTTTCAGCTATAGCATGGAGAGAACAAGTTAATTTTCAGCCATAGCATGGAGAGAACAAGTTAATTTTTAGTGAGATGATGATGAGGTCTGCTTTGTTCTAGACCAATACTCTTAGTTTGATTTTTATAGAGCTAACTTACTGAAACAACAGGCCGCGGATAGACATGTTGCCCCACTTGGACACATTATCCTGATTCAGAGCCAACCAATCTTTGCTCTTTTTCTTTAATGCTGCATGCTTAGCGGAGAAGCAACCAATTTTATAGTCTTTGGTTTGACCCGATCATCTATTTGAAAATTGAAAATTATCAATTTATCGGATTTATGTCAGAATATTATTTTCATAAACCACTATCATTAGATATTGGTCTGCGATATTTTTAGTCATATTTCATTTAAAACCACTTTTGTAATTGAGAGTATCTGGTCTTTTTTATGCCATTAAACATTTAGGGATGCCTAAGGTTGGTAGTGTTATATAAAAACAATAGATATCTTTTTGTTCAATGTAACTTATTACTATTGAATGAAGGTGACTTTAAAGTATAGTATAGTGTTAAAGACGTTAGATTGGTAGTACTACAGAATTTCTCTGTTTATTAAGATAATTTTATGATACCTGTAATCTGTATAATTATGTTACCGTTTTAAAGGGTTATTAAACAGAACATCTCAAGCTTTCAAATTTTCAATTTTTTTTATAGAAAAATGATTTAAAGAATAATATCTGTTTATATATATTGCTGTATGATACATGTACCGTAATATATTGTTTGTATTCAATTGTAGTTTCGAGCAGCATTACAGATGGTGGTTAGTCCAGGTGATCCCAGAGAAAATCTGGAAAACTTTATAAAAATAGGAGAAGGATCTACTGGTATTGTTTGTTTAGCTACGTCAAAAACAACAGGTCAGCAGGTAGCCGTGAAAAAGATGGATCTACGGAAACAACAAAGGAGGGAACTTTTATTTAATGAGGTATTTATATCGTAACAAGGTAGAGGAGGTTTATTAGGTGGTTTTTTTATTTTTCGTAAAATATGAGGAATGTTTTGGAGCTTTTCTTGTCCCTTAATTTTATGCATCCATTGTTTAAATCAAACTTGAATGCAAACTGGATTATTTTGTGAAATGTAAAATTTGTTTATTTTTGATCAGCGATAATAATAAGATCTTCTCAATGTTCATAGGACTAGATCAGACTTGTATATTTTTAGGTAAATTTGAAATGTCAATTTATGATATTAATTATGTTAAACATGAGTTTTTATGTGAAATTTTAATTCATGCCGATATTTGATGAATAATTATGCAAATGCAGTCCACATATACAGCACAAATGAAATAGCCTTCTTTGAAAGTGCATGGCTTAATTTCTCCAGGAACTTTTGTCCCCTCACTAAATCTGGTCATGTAAGATATATCTGAATATTTACTGAAAGTGGAACAAAAGTATAATTCAATCAGTTATGAAATAAAAAATAAAATTGTTCAGATATAGTATTTTCCCCTTTACAATTACAGGTTGTAATTATGAGAGACTATCATCATCCAAACATTGTTGACATGTATGACAGTTTCCTGGTTGATGATGAATTATGGGTAGTGATGGAGTTCCTTGAAGGAGGAGCTCTGACAGATATTGTTGTATCACCAAACAGGTATGTACTCTCCACACAAATCTAACTTTCAAACCAAATTATCTTAAAGCCCAAAGGGACTGACAACTTTAATTGGAAAAAAGGAAATTGCAGTCAGTATAGCATTAATATATAGCCATAGTCCCATCATACTGATAACTGTTTAAAAATTAGCATTCTATGTAGACTGTCCATGTAGAGCCATTCATAAAGCAATTTGGCAAACCAAAACCTATTGACACACAAAGCTTGCATCTAACCAATTTTATTTTTGAATATAAGAATGAGGAAATAAAAGTCTCATTCGTGCCCTCTACATTAATTGTAGATTTGGTTACAACAAAACATTATTATTACACATGTAAATAATGTTCAAAACTCAATATCAGTATTTTTCTAGATTTCCAAATCTATATCAGTACAGAGTGTCGGTTAAATGTGTAATTTTATTTTCCTTTAAAGCACAGGAAATTTGAATGTAATTTCTTTATATGTTGTATATTTCAGAATGGATGAGAATCAGATAGCCACAGTTTGTAAAGCATGTCTGAAATCTTTAGACTTTCTACATAGGAATGGTGTTATACACCGAGACATCAAATCAGACTCAATATTACTGGCACATGATGGCAGGGTTCGTACATTTTATTTACAAGAAGAGATTTTACATAATTCCAACTGTAATCTGGTATCAAATGAAAGCATCAATGTTTTTATTATACACCAGTCTTTAGACAAGACATACAATTGTATAATGTTGTCAGTCTGTCCATATTAAGTACATGTCATATGATATCTCTACTTCAATGATTTTCTTCAGACATTTCCAGATTATTAGGAAAGGTGGTCTGAGGGTATATATTGACATGTTTCATGTTTATTGTTTGAGATGATGGGACAATATATCGTCATATCATACACATATAGCACAGCTGTTTATTGTTCTTCATACCTAATATTGTTCCACTTGTCGTAAGCACTTCCCAGTACTTTCCTCATTCATATCACCAGGTTTGTAACTATATTAACACGACAGTGCTACTAGTCGAGCAGTAACTGATTACCCTTCCGGAGCACCTGAGTTCACCCCGGTTTTTAATGGGGTTCATGTTACTCAATCTTTAGTTTTATGTGTATGTTCTGTAGATCGTTGTTTGTCCTTTTGTACTTTTTCTTTTGGCCATTGTGTTGTCTGTTCTTTGATCTACAGATTCTGATTACCCCTTTGTATCTTTTGGCCATTGTGTTGTCTGTTCTTTGATCTACAGATTCTGATTACCCCTTTGGTATCTTTTGGCCATTGTGTTGTCTGTTCTTTGATCTACAGATTCTGATTACCCCTTTGGTATCTTTTGGCCATTGTGTTGTCTGTTCTTTGATATACAGATTCTGATTACCCCTTTGGTATCTTTTGGCCATTGTGTTGTCTGTTCTTTGATCTACAGATTCTGATTACCCCTTTGGTATCTTTTGGCCATTGTGTTGTCTGTTCTTTGATCTACAGATTCTGATTACCCCTTTGGTATCTTTTGGCCATTGTGTTGTCTGTTCTTTGATATACAGATTCTGATTACCCCTTTGGTATCTTTTGGCCATTGTGTTGTCTGTTCTTTGATCTACAGATTCTGATTACCCCTTTGGTATCTTTTGGCCATTGTGTTGTCTGTTCTTTGATCTACAGATTCTGATTACCCCTTTGGTATCTTTTGGCCATTGTGTTGTCTGTTCTTTGATCTACAGATTCTGATTACCTCTTTGGTATCTTTTGGCCATTGTGTTGTCTGTTCTTTGATCTACAGATTCTGATTACCCCTTTGGTATCTTTTGGCCATTGTGTTGTCTGTTCTTTGATCTACAGATTCTGATTACCCCTTTGGTATCTTTTGGCCATTGTGTTGTCTGTTCTTTGATATACAGATTCTGATTACCCCTTTGGTATCTTTTGGCCATTGTGTTGTCTGTTCTTTGATCTACAGATTCTGATTACCCCTTTGGTATCTTTTGGCCATTGTGTTGTCTGTTCTTTGATCTACAGATTCTGATTACCCCTTTGGTATCTTTTGGCCATTGTGTTGTCTGTTCTTTGATCTACAGATTCTGATTACCCCTTTGGTATCTTTTGGCCATTGTGTTGTCTGTTCTTTGATCTACAGATTCTGATTACCCCTTTGGTATCTTTTGGCCATTGTGTTGTCTGTTCTTTGATCTACAGATTCTGATTACCCCTTTGGTATCTTTTGGCCATTGTGTTGTCTGTTCTTTGATATACAGATTCTGATTACCCCTTTGGTATCTTTTGGCCATTGTGTTGTCTGTTCTTTGATCTACAGATTCTGATTACCCCTTTGGTATCTTTTGGCCATTGTGTTGTCTGTTCTTTGATATACAGATTCTGATTACCCCTTTGGTATCTTTTGGCCATTGTGTTGTCTGTTCTTTGATCTACAGATTCTGATTACCCCTTTGGTATCTTTTGGCCATTGTGTTGTCTGTTCTTTGATCTACAGATTCTGATTACCCCTTTGGTATCTTTTGGCCATTGTGTTGTCTGTTCTTTGATCTACAGATTCTGATTACCCCTTTGGTATCTTTTGGCCATTGTGTTGTCTGTTCTTTGATCTACCGATTCTGATTACCCCTTTGTTATCTTTTGGCCATTGTGTTGTCTGTTCTTTGATATACAGATTCTGATTACCCCTTTGGTATCTTTTGGCCATTGTGTTGTCTGTTCTTTGATCTACAGATTCTGATTACCCCTTTGGTATCTTTTGGCCATTGTGTTGTCTGTTCTTTGATCTACAGATTCTGATTACCCCTTTGGTATCTTTTGGCCATTGTGTTGTCTGTTCTTTGATATACAGATTCTGACTACCTCCCTTTGGTATCTTCAAACTCTTCTTATTCTTAATAATGAACATAACTTGGAACTAAAAAT
This sequence comes from Bathymodiolus septemdierum, assembly GCA_963383655.1. Classification (NCBI taxonomy): domain Eukaryota; kingdom Metazoa; phylum Mollusca; class Bivalvia; order Mytilida; family Modiolidae; genus Bathymodiolus; species Bathymodiolus septemdierum. The sequence continues at coordinate 15,422,184 of OY726519.1, read as the reverse complement.
AGTTCAGAGTTCAAGTCCTGGTTGGTGGCAATCTTAGACTGTAAGATTGATGTTTACTGCATTTCCACTAATCACACATCATTAAGGAGACAGATCAGTGACATGCTAAATAAGAGGTCAGAATAATGTGTCATATGGTCATGACATATCTATTGGGGTTAACGCTATGGTTGGCATGGAAACAGTATACTGTGTTTAAGTGCAGAGTCATGTAAACTGTTGTTTCAATGAGTTAGCACTATAAAAGTCCAACTCAATCATGTTGATCTTCTACCTATTACAGACACCATCATCATCTTGTCAGAAAGTCAATTTCACCTCTTATGATATCGCTGATGAATTAATCAACCGTCAATCACTTATTTATCTCGAAATGAAGATGAGCAAAATCTAAATTTAGTTATATGTATGCATAGTTTGAGTAAGATCAAACATTATTTGTTGATTTTTATTTTTTTTTCACAGGTTAAATTATCAGATTTTGGATTTTGTGCACAAGTTACTCCACAATTACCAAGAAGGAAATCATTGGTGGGTACACCATACTGGATGGCACCAGAGGTCATCTCAAGGTTACCATATGGCCCTGAGGTAATTTGTTTAATTATTAAAAAAAGTGTCTTTCATTGGATACAACGTACAACAAAAAGTAATGTTCCATCATATTAGAACAATTTGAAGAAAGACTACATATTTCAAGTATGGGCAACCAGGCTTCTCATCTAATAGTGTAGTGACTGGCGGCAGGTCAGGGATTTTCTCCTGGTACTCTGGTTTCCTTCCACCAATAAAGCTGTGCTACGATATAACTGAAATATTATTGATAATGACATTCAATACCCATAACCTTATGACACTTTACCACATAAATATATGATAATGATTTTTTCATTGTCATTATGTTTGTTTCTATAAATATTTTGTTTATTTATAGTGTGAATTACTCCTATAATATTCAGCTAGATGCCATTTTTTTTATTGGTAAAACAAAATATAAGACTTATCTTCTTAAGATTGTTTGGCCAAATCAAGGAAATCCATTTCCTAGCTTGAATGAGCACAAAAATGTGGTGTGGTTAAACCAGTTAATGGGATCCCAACCCTCCTATTGATAATTGGAGCTGTGTATTTATGTCCATTTGTCAGGTGTAATTTTACAGCAATGACACATGAAAAGTTTGAAGATACCAAAGGTTTCATCAGAAACTGTAAATCGAGGGAGGAGAGAGAGTGGCTGAAAGAAAAAGGACAAATAATGATCTACAAAACACTACACAGAAAATTAAAGATTAAGCAACACAAACCTCATTAAAAACTCGATAAACACAATATCACCATATCATAAATTTTTATTTCATGATATGCCTGTCTTGATTTTTATAGGTAGATATATGGTCATTGGGTATAATGTGTATAGAAATGATAGATGGTGAACCTCCATTCTTTAATGAACCTCCTCTTCAAGCTATGCGTAGAATTAGAGACATGCCTCCTCCTAAGCTGAAGAATGGTCTTAGGGTAAGTTTAATGGTTAAGGTTGGATTTCTTGACTTCATACACACTACAAGAAATATCATATTTTTTAGCTCACCTTGCCAAAGGCAATGTGAGCTTTTGCCATCACTTGACGTCCGTCATCCGTTAGCTTTTCACATTTTAATCTTCTCCTCTGAAACCCCTTAGCCAAATGATATGAAACTTGGTAGGAAGCATCTACGGAAGGTTCTCTATAAATAATGCTCATTTCGTCCCGATCCGTTAACAAACATGGCCACCACAGGTGACTCTTGTTTCTGATTGGTCGATTTCTAAAAATCTTCTTCTCTGAAATCGCTTTGCCAAATTATTCGAAACTTGGTAGGAAGTATCTATGGAAGGTCCTCTATAAAGATTGCTCATTTCGTCCAAATTCGTTAACAAGCATGGCTGCCACAGGTGATTCTTGTTTCTGATTGGCTGATTTTTAGAATTCTTCTCCTCTGAAACCGTTTGACCAAATGAACCGAAGCTTGGTAGGAAGCATCTATGGATGGTCCTCTGTTAAGGGTGCTCATTTCGTCCCGATCCGTTTACAAACATGGCTGCCACAGACAATTCTTGTTTTTGATTGGTTGATTTCTAAAAAAATCTTCTCTGAAACCGCTTTGCCAAATGAAGCGAAACTTGGTAGGATGCATCTATGGGCGGTCCTCTATAAAGATTACTCATTTCGTCCCGATCCATTAACAAATATGGCTGCCACAGGCAATTCTTGTTTCTGATTGGTCGATTTCTAAAAATTTTCTCCTCTGAAACCGCTTTGCCAAATGAACCAAAACTTGGTAGGAAGCATCTATGGAAGGTCCTCTATAGAGATTGTTCATTTTGTCCAGATCCATTAACAAACATGGCAGCCACAGGCAATTCTTGTTTCTGATTGGTCGATTTCTAAAAATCTTCTACTCTGAAACAGCTTGGCCAAATGGACCGAAAGATGGTAGGAAGCATCTGTGGAAGGTCCTCTATAGGAATTGCTCATTCCGATTTTGATCTGTTAACAAACATGGCCACCATAGGCAATTCTTGTTTCTGATTGGTCGATTTCTAAAACAGCTTTTCCTCTGAAACCGCTTGGCCAAATGATATGAAACTTGGTAGGAAGCATCTATGGAAGGTCCTCTATAGAGATTGCTCATTTCGTTTTGATCCATTAACAAACATGGCCACCACAGGCAATTCTTGTTTCAGATTTGTCGATTTCTAAAAATCTTCTTCTCTGAAACTGCTTTGCCAAATGAAACGAAATTTGGTGGGAAGCACCTATGGAAGGTTCTGTATTAAGTTTCCTCAAAGCAGAATGAAAGGTGAGCAACACAGGCTCAGCCTAATGATGTGAAAAGTCTTTGGAATGATATGTAGAAAATACTGGGGTTTTTTTTTGTCACAGCCAAAAGTTATTAGCAAAATTGTTGCTATAACATTAAAGTCTTCTAAATAAATAAATACTGGAATTTCATAAAGAACTTAAAACGATGCACACTGCAAATGGTTTTTGGGAGTGCCATACACAAAATTAAGGTGGCACAAAATTTTACTGATCAGTGAAAATATATATGATTTTATAATATGTGCTTAATTACTGTTACAAATGAATTTTATTTGTAGGTTTCACCAAGATTACAAGGATTTTTAGAACGAATGTTGGTACGAGATCCTATGCAGAGAGCATCAGCAGCAGAGTTGTTACAACATCCATTTTTACGTGGAGCAGATAAACCATCTTGCCTTGTTCCGTTGATGAGAAGTTTTAGACATAGTCCATGTTGAAATGAAACATTTTATAACTATTTAAAGTGCTAGATATTTGGATTGTTTTTGTTGAGCTTGGCATTCCACAGTAACCCAGCGATTATATCATAATACTTGTATTATTCTCTCCATAAAAACCTGGGAAATGTTTTATCCGTACGAAGGAGGTTAATACTGGAATGTTACAATGGAGACATAGTGTGAACTTCATGATAGGAGAGCGTTGCAAGGCGAGATAACAAAGTTAGGAGGAAGTATTGGGAGCTAGATAAGCTTGATATGACATGCAAATTTTTTAAAAATGGTTGAAATTCAATAGTAGGTTGTTAAGTTTTCAAAATTAAATGAAAGTTAGCATTTTATATGTAAATTTTAAGTGTACAGAAAGTCATTGTTATATAGCATTGTTATTAATCTTGGTGATTAGAGGGCTTGGTCAAGACCTGGTGTTTAGAGAACTTGGTCATTGGTTTCTCTACAAAGGGATGGATATTTTCTAGGAATGTGTTAGTTCCAGTGTAACATTCATTTTGTATAATAAGATTGCATTATCATAAAAGTAACTATATGTAAATTAAAATAACTTGATATTCATTTAATATCAAAGTGTAAGCCATTTAATGTTTGTTTTGTTAATTAAGAATATATATTATTACAGCATCAACATTATTATAAACAAAGAATTGTGATTAGTCATCAAAGCTTGTTTATTTTTACTAATATACATACATTGCTATGGAAATACATATTTACATTGACTATTACATTTTCTTCATATTACTCAAATATTGTGTCAGTTACATATTATAATTGATGGTTGTTTCCACATTGTTTAATCACTGATAAAAATTGTGATATATAATTAATGTTACAAAATAAAACCAAGAGAACATTCAATATCTATCATGATATACAAGTATGTACATTGTGTATTTATATGATCAAAAATAACATGGATTGAAATAGATGCCAATAACATGAAATGAATGGATATATTCCTAGTATTCTAAATAAATATACAATTTTTTTTTATATCACATTCCATGATGAGTTATTAACAATTGAGGACAAACCATGATAAATCTGAGGTCATAATCTAGTCTGTTAACTCATTGAACCTGTTTCTATATTATTGGTACTTTCACACTTTCTAGTGCAATATTTAATTAAATAATTTGTGACATTTAAAAAAAAATTGGGGAAATAATGCAAAACAATGATATTTCATACTAGTAGAGTGAAACCAGTTTCAAATGGACTCACTTTTTTCTTCTGTTCCATTTTTGTTTGTGTTGAAAATGCAAAAAAGACAGTCAGTCATGTAATGTTTGTGCGATGTATAAGTGCACACAACAGAAGTTTTTGTAACGATCAAAATATAAAAATAACAAGAGAAGAAAAGTAATAAGAGAGTTTGTCCTTGAACATTTGGTTTTTACCTGAGTTTTAATATTCACTTATCTTTGTATTCAATAGTCCAAGGTTCTTCAAAATTGTCATTTAGAGGCAAGATATATCCACGTTGCAAGATTGATTTAGGAAAAGAGATGCTGTTGTGTGATTTGGTAATAAAATCATGTGATTTAGGAGATATATAGAATCTAACACCGGCAGTTGACATAAACTGTACAGCATGAGCATGCATTTGCGGGTAAGACGCAAGATAAGAAAATTTCACATCGCTAAAAATAGGAACTGGTCTGTCTCAAAAGTGAGAAAAGTTATTGTCAGTTGGTTTTTGATTTGATTGAAACAAATTGAGTTTTCCTGGTGATGCATCAGTAGAGCATGTAAACAGATGTTTGTGATATTCCAATCATAGTCTAATGTCATCAAATATATAACACAACACATCTAATGCATGTTCAAAGTAAATTACTACAGTTTTAATGTTGAATATATGAAAACGTAATGTTTACTGGGACTACTATCTGATAACATCAATTATGCAATTAATGTCTTTAAAGTTTCAATGTTGTCCAATCAAAATCAATGTTACATTAAAGAAGTTAGATGGATGTTGTTCAATCAGAATTCATGTTACATTAAAGAAGTTGGAAGGAATGTTGTCCAATCAGAATTCATGTTACGTTAAAGAAGTTAGAAGGAATGTTGTCCAATCAGAATTCATGTTACATTTAGAAGTTCTAAGGAAGGGAATATCTGCATTTATCATTGTTTTTACCATGTTATTTTGTATATAACCGTATATTGTTAATTTTTATATGATATTATTATATACAGACACTATATTATACATGTACATATCATACTTACCCTAATATTAATTAGGGAATGCAATTGGTTGTCATACTATATTGTTTATACAATTTTAAATTATAATGTTTATTTCAAATTAATGAATTTTTTTTTTTATAGTTTGAAATTTATAAATTTATATTTTATGGATAATTCTGTGATTTTTTGTATATAAACTAATAATACATTATGAAATAGAGCATAGAGAACAATTACTATACTAATATCTTTCTTCTTTTACCAGTATTTTGGTCTTGGTTACTAACTTTGAATGGGGTTTTTTTCTGCAAATATTATATATTTGTCTTATTTAGAATATAAAATCTACCTTTAGAAACACATTGCTATTTTTTTTTTATTAAGATATTGTCTATCTTTTAGTAGAGGAAGACAAATATCAGAACAAAAATTAATTTTGGATAGAAATTTACATATATAATAATTATGTAATAATTATTAGTGGTGGAAGTAGCCGGAGTACCCAGAGAGAACCACCGATCATGGGCAAGCAACTGGTAAACTTTATCACTTGCGGCTGCGAGTCGAGTGCACCCTTTTTGTAATTTACAAAGCCGGGCGCGAACCCACGCCGTATTGGTGATGGGCTTGTAACATTGACAAATAAATATTTGATGATATTTGGGACCTTCATCATCAATGGTGATAGGAAATGGGATTACCAACAAAACCACTTGTCAAATAATATTGTCCAATCCTATTCTATTTGCAAATGGTGAAATTTTCAATACTCAAATATCAATAGTGTTTGCTCCAATCTTGAAATATGAACATTTACAAATGTTTATAAGGTAAAGAGGGAGAGAATTCATATCCTTGTGTAGAATACCATCTCTGTAAGGATGTTGAACAACAAAATAGTTATCTTATTGAAACATGATTTTATACTGTATATTAGACTGGAAACGGTACTCTACCATTTGTATTAGACTGGACATCATACTCTATCATATACACATTACAGAGTACTTAGCACACAACAGTTTTTATTTTACATATATGTTTATTATTGGCAATATAAATGGTTTTGAATGAAGCATAATTATTAATCAGTATGCTCAATCCATTTTTACCATTCTATATTAAGAACATTAGAAGTCTGACTTCCTTTTCCAGCACACAAAGAGATACGTCATGACTGTAGAATATCTTATATTGTCAAACATCATTTATTTTAAATACAAAAATGACCATTTATGAACACATTATTAAAGCAAGGCACGTTAATTTTTTTAGCACAGTATTGACAAGTTTATTGGCATTGTATGAGCTAAGTTTGTGCCATATCATCTCATACTTACTTCAGTATTAAATGTCATCGTGATACTTGTAGTTAAAGGACGTGTCATGCTCATTGTTAGGTCACGAAAAGGTACTAGTGAATTTTAAAACTAAATATAAATATATAATCTTGTCAAGATGAAAGTTAAATTTAAAACAAATTTGTGCTGTGTTATTTCCATTCCAATCTTTCCTTTGGCCATATTTTGTTCATCAATATCTGTGTATGATATAATCATTTGTAAATATGGCTGCTGAAAAAAGTTTTCCTTTTATATAAATTATTTTTAGAACATATTTATGCACAATCATTTCTAAATACAAACTTTGAGAAAGAAATAAACAAAGACATAGAGAATAAATGAGTTTTAAATTTCATTATATACATACAAACCTGTGTAATAATACCTTGTCATCATACATCAGAATACAGTGCCAAATAATGCTTTGTTTTCCACACAGTAATATTTACCTTGTTTCTATAAGACTGTACAGTGTAGATGGCAGTTTATCATACATTGTACACATTTCTAACACACGAGAAGAATTATAATATTGTGAAGACTTTGAAAGTGATTTCAAGTTGTTTTTCAAAAATGTTTATTTACAGTAATCAAATACAAGTTTGATAGTTAATTAGTTCTACAAATGTAGATATATACGAAGTTATCTGGAGACTTGATACAACAAAATACTCTATTGTATTAAAGATATACACTATAGACTGGATTAAAGATATACACTATAGACTGGATTAAAGATATACACTATAGACTGGATTAAAGATATGCACTATAGACTGGATTAAAGATATACACTATAGACTGTATTAAAGAAATACACTATAGACTGGATTAAAGATATGCACTATAGACTGGATTAAAGATATACACTATAGACTGTATTAAAGAAATACACTATAGACTGGATCAAAGAAATACACTATAGACTGGATCAAAGAAATACACTATAGACTGGATAAAATAAATATGCTATAGACTGGATAAAATAAATAGCTTTAGACTTGAGAAAGAAAATACACTAGACTGGAGAAAGGAAATATATGATACACTGGATATAAGATATAGACTGTATAAAAGACATATGTTGTAGTCTTGATAAGAGAAACAATAACACCATAACAATTGTATATACTGAATAGTGGCAGTTATGAATGTTGAGACCAACATTTTCTCTAGCATCACAGCGAGTCAAATGGGGTGAACTGTTATACTAGTGAGAATGTATGTCGAAACATTCAAAACTGACATTATTGTTTTATATGTAACGTCATAATGTATCTGACATCACACTGAATGATGATGTTCAGTATCATGGTCAATCTGTTGATACTGAAAATATCTGACATCGCACTGACTGATGATGTTCAGTATCATGGTCAATCTGTTGATACTGAAATTATCTGACATCACACTGACTGATGATGTTCAGTATCATGGTCAATCTGTTGATACTGAAAATATCTGACATCACACTGAATGATGATGTTCAGTATCATGGTCAATCTGTTGATACTGAAAATATCTGACATCACACTGAATGATGATGTTCAGTATCATGGTCAATCTGTTGATACTGAAAATATCTGACATCACACTGAATGATGATGTTCAGTATCATGGTCAATCTGTTGATACTGAAAATATCTGACATCACACTGAATGATGATGTTCAGTATCATGGTCAATTTGTTGATACTGAAATTATCTGACATCACACTGACTGATGATGTTCAGTATCATGGTCAATCTGTTGATACTGAAAATATCTGACATCACACTGAATGATGATGTTCAGTATCATGGTCAATCTGTTGATACTGAAAATATCTGACATCACACTGAATGATGATGTTCAGTATCATGGTCAATCTGTTGATACTGAAAATATCTGACATCACACTGACTGATGATGTTCAGTATCATGGTCAATCTGTTGATACTGAAAATATCTGACATCACACTGACTGATGATGTTCAGTATCATGGTCAATCTGTTGATACTGAAAATATCTGACATCACACTGACTGATGATGTTCAGTATCATGGTCAATCTGTTGATACTGAAAATATCTGACATCACACTGACTGATGATGTTCAGTATCATGGTCAATCTGTTGATACTGAAAATATCTGACATCACACTGACTGATGATGTTCAGTATCATGGTCAATCTGTTGATACTGAAAATATCTGACATCACACTGACTGATGATGTTCAGTATCATGGTCAATCTGTTGATACTGAAAATATCTGACATCACACTGACTGATGATGTTCAGTATCATGGTCAATCTGTTGATACTGAAAATATCCTGCTGAGATCAAATGAAAACTTTAAATTACTGATAATTTACTTTATACCGGATGTCATGTAAATTATTTAAGATAAGAAACATAACATAGAGTTTATTGAGTTCTACAGTATTATTATAGCCATTTATTTTGGACAACTTAAACTTTATATACATTAGATTAATCAAAATTAGTCTACAAGGTCAAATACTGTACTGTTAAAAAAAATGTAGGTTTCTATAATATTACCATACAAACTAAAATCAATTAAGTTTTTAACATTTTTTAGGGGATTTTCAAATTCAGTATTGGAGAGAAGATAAATTATAGGGTTTTAGTAATATAATTTGGTATACAAGAAGAGATTTGATACTTTGTACATTCTTTATAATGCTGTAGATATATTGCTTCTATACTTTACAGGTTGGTAAAGGAAATTAAAGTATAACTTTTACATATATATTGTTTACATTTATTTCTGTTTATAAATTATGCCATAAATAATAAATAGGTCCTTTCTCAAGTCTTGTTTATGTGGCCAAATACTGCAAGGTCGATATTATCACTGCATAGATTAAGTTCCCACCCACCACTTCCATGTTTAATGACAAATTCAGAGTTCTACACGACATGCCTCAGGTGCGGTAGATCGTGGGTTCGAGCCCCAATCAGGTCAAAGCAAAGACTATGAAATTTGTAATTGTTGCTTCTCTGCTAAACAGCAACATTAAAGACAAAGAGCAAAGACTAGTTAACTCAGAATCAGAATAATGTGTCCGAGTGGGGCAATATGTCTAATCAATTAACTGTTGTTTCAGTCAGCCAGCAATATAAAAATTCAACTAAGAGTGTTGGTCTAGTACAAAGCAGACCTCATCATCATCTCATTGAAAATTAACTTGTGCTCGTCATAATATAGCTGAACTAGAGGCTCCCCGGAGCCTGTAATCGCTCACCTGGCTCAAATTGGCCGTGTGGTTTTAGAGAATAGTATTATTTACCAACGCATGGGTGGATGATGGACAGATGCTAAGCGATGGCAACAGCTGATGGGAGTTAGTTTACACAGGTGTTTTTCCATGGAATCCTATATACGCTTCGGACCAATGGGTCTTGGACCCCATTGACCTAAGGACTTCAGTGATACAATTTTGAATCCTCGGGATCTATCAGTGTTCTACACCAAATATCATTGCACTGACATTATTGGTTCTGAAGATTTTTAAATATTTAATCAATATTACCCTATTGGGCCCCTTGTTGGCCTTTCCCCTAGCAAGCTGAAACTTTTGGATATAATTTTGAATGGGGACCATTATAGCAAAGTTTCATTCAAATTGGCCTAATAGTTTCTGACAAAACAAAAGTTGATAGGTGTTTTTCCATTGAATCCTATGTAAGACTTTGGACCCATAGGTATCGGACCCCATTGATCTTAGGACCTTCATTGATACAATTTTGACGACAACGGACGACGAACGAAACCTGATGGTAAAAGCTCATATGGCCTATGGCCAGGTGAGCTAAAAAGCACATAATTATGCTCATACAGTACAAATTTGAGCCCATCATGACTTCAAATACAGCAGTTTTGGCCATTTGACATAATTTGTATTTTTAGTAATGGCAGCCATCTTGGATATAAGCTGGAGCTGCCGGACACAATTTTGAAAGGGAACCACCTAAGGACCATTCAGGCCAAGTTTGGTTGAAATTGACCAACTGGTTTCTGACGAGAAGATTTTTAAATTATTGTTTTGCTTATTTATTCTTAATTTGCATAATCGGTCAAAATCAGCAAAAGTTGAAAGTTCATATGAAAACCTGGAATATAATATGTTAAAAAGCTCATAATTATACTTATACAGTTCAAATTTGAGTTCATCATGACTTCAAATACAGCAGTTTTGACCATTTGATGTAATTTCTATTTTTAGTAACGGCGGCCATCTTGAATATAGAACGGCGCTGACGGACACAATTTTGAAAGGGGACCACCTAAGGATGATTCGGACAAAGTTTGGTTGAAATAGGCCAAGTGGTTTCTGACGAAGATTTTTAAATGATATTTTGCTTATTTATGCCTAATTTGCATAATCGGTCAAAATCGGCAAAAGTTGAAAGTTCATAAAAAATCCCGTAATATATGTTAAAAAGCTCATAATTATACTTATGCAGTTCAAATTTGAGTCCATCATGGCTTCAAATACAGCAGTTTTGACCATTTGACGTAATTTCTATTTTTAGTAACGGCGGCCATCTTGAATATAGAACGGCGCTGACGGACACAATTTTGAAAGCGGACCACCTAAGGATGATTCGGACAAAGTTTGGTTGAAATAGGCCAAGTGGTTTCTGACGAAGATTTTTAAATGATTTTTTGCTTATTTATGCCTAATTTGCATAATCGGTCAAAATCGGCAAAAGTTGAAAGTTCATAAAAAATCCCGTAATATATGTTAAAAAGCTCATTATTATGCTTATACAGTTCAAATTTGGGCACATTCTGGCTTAAAATAGAGCAGTTTTGGCCATTTGAAGAAATTTCTATTTTTAATAACGGTGGCGATCTTGGATACAGGACGGCGCTGACAGATATAATTTTGAAAGGGGACCACCTGAGGATCATTCAGACAAAGTTTGGTTGAAATTGGCAAAGTGGTTTCTGACAAGAACATTTTTAAATGATTTTTTGCTTATTTATGCCTAATTTGCATAATCGATCAAAATCGGCAAAAGTTGAAAGTTCATAAAAAAATCACGTAATATATGTTAAAAAGCTCATCATTATGCTTATACAGTTCAAATTTGGGAACATTCTGGCTTAAAATAGAGCAGTTTTGGCCATTTGAAGAAGTTTCTATTTTTAGTAACGGCGGCCATCTTGGATGGAGGGCGTAGTTATTGGACACATTTTGAAAGGAGGCCATCCAAGAACCATTTCAGCAAAGTTTGGTCTAAATTGGCTTAGTGGTTTCTGAGGAGAAGATTAAAATGTGAAAAGCTAACGACAGATGACGACGGACGACGGACGAAACCTGATGGCAAAAGCTCACATGGCCTTAGGCCAGGTGAGCTAAAAATGACTGAATTGGCGTTAAACAAAAATCGGTCACTTACTGTACGCTGATGATTTTTATGGTGTTGTGGCCATGTTGGCTGTCAATTATCGACCTGAAAATCACAGCAGAACAAAATAATGATATACATGTATTGCCAGATTTTATATACTTGTCTAAATATATAAAAATGAAGACAAATTGCCAGATCACACAAGTTTTTAAAACTCGAGGAGATGAGAGATGACTGAGAAACGTCATCTCGCTTTAAAAAAAACATCGTTAATCACTTAATATCGTGGTGGTCAGTTTTATTGGCGGAGGAAACGGGAGTACACGGAGAAAACCATTGACATGCCACAAGTCACTGGCAAACTTTATCATATATGTATAGAGTACACCTCACCACGAGCAGGATTCAAACTCACAACTTAGGCACTGATTGCATAGGTGGTTGTAAATTCAGCTACCATACATGATGCATGGCCCCTAAACTTGATTGAACATAAATATATGAATGACCAGATGAGCCTCTAGTTAAATAGAGTCATTTCTCTGGACATTGGTAGTTATCAACTGTACTGTCAAGTACTATAAAAGTATTTTAATTATATGCTACAACTATCAGGATGTTGTCTAAAATATACAGAACAAAGCATATTGCTTAGAATAGAAAGATATCAAGATTTATTACATTTACACGCATCTGTGCACTACGACGAAAGTGAACAATACCTTGTGTTTGCATTGTAACATTTCACACAAATAATGTAACACAATAAAATCCTGGGTATACACATTGTAATTATCATGTTGTGATGTCATCCTATTGATCTTTGATAGAGCACCCCCTCTCAACATGTAGAACAGTCATTAAGTAGAACGGCGTACTTGATTAAAACAGTAAAAATATATCTTCTGTATTGTGTGTGGTATTTTATTTATACTGTACATCAACTGAAATATGTAATATTTATACCACGAATTTCTGAGTTAAACGGTTAAACAATCGAACGCGAAGCGTGTAACTGTTTAACCGCTTAACTCGGAAAACTGTGGTATAAATGATTTGTAACATCACCGTGTCCCCCGTCACATTTGGGGACATGGCTTTGTGAAGGTGGCGGTTTCAGGTAAGCTGGTGTGAAATCATAAATTATAGCATTATTACAATTATTTAAAATATATGATTTATTTAGCGAAACACCAGGTTCATTTCGGGAGATGTTGATCCCATTTTACCCACGTTATTCGTCCGGTATATAGGTGAACAGTTCTGCAATGTATGACGAGGGTGGTCAAAGTTGAAAATTATCACAAGTCTCCGTCACATTTTAGCTAATTTAAGACTCGATGCACATACTTTCAATGACATATGTTATCTAAAAAGTCGTCCGCGTTAAATGCAATCATTATTTCAAACCATCAACGCAATATAAGACGCATACGATCGAATTGTCTCTCGCGTTAAATTGTGGCGTATTGTGAGACAATTCGATCCACAGGTACGTGTGGACAGGACCCTATGTTGCCCCCCCCTTTTTTTTTAACATCGATTTTTTTTTCATATAAACAACATTTTGCAACTTTCTATGTATCACTGTATGACATATATACAATAAATACAATCAAACAGTAGTTTCTATCCATGCCGGGTTTCTGATATAAAATAATACATCGAGTCTTAAATTAGCTAAAATCTGACGGAGACTTGTGATAATTTTCAATTTTGACCACCCTCGTCATACGTTGCAGAACTGTTCACCTATATACCGGACGAATAACGTGAGTAAAATGGGATCAAAATCTCCCAAAATGAACCTGGTGTTCCGCTAAATAAGTCATATACTTTAAATAATTGTACTAATGCTATAATTTATGATTTCACACCAGCTTACCTGAAACCGCCGCTTCCGATCCGTGTCCCCCACCTTCACAAAGCCATGTCCCCAAATGTGACGGGGGACACGGTGAACATGAAGCCATGCAATTTACAATCTAATTAAAATTAGATCTCCGCACCGCACTTGCTTCCTATTTTCTATCGGTTGTTTTGTAATCACCATGCGGCGACTACAAAACAACCGATAGAAAACAGGGAGCAAGTACGGAGATCTAATTTTAATTAGATTGTGCAATATATATAGCTGGATAAAAATTATCGGTAAAGTATTGCCGTTAAAAGTAGAACTACCAAAACGACCGTAGATTAGGGTATAATCAGTTACAAATTAATGCAACAAAAATAAAACTACCAAAGTAAAGCAGTAAAGTAATGTATAACTAAATAAATGACTCTGGACGAACTAGATCTACCAACGCACCAGTGAAGTAATGTATAACTAAATAAATGACTCTGGACGAACTAGATCTACCAACGCATCAGTAAAGTAATGTATAACTAAATAAATGACTCTGGACGAACTAGATCTACCAACGCACCAGTGAAGTAATGTATAGCCTTTTAGCAAAATACTCTGATACAATTGGAACCACCGCCATGACTTAAACACAGAGTATAGTTTATCTTCAACACCTTAAGTGTTTGATCAAAGCACATTATAAGCTTTATGTTCAACACTTCAAGTGTTTCTTTTGGGTACAAAACATTCTATTGTTTATGTTCAACATTCCAAGTGTTGTGGGTATAACACATTCTATTGTTTATGTTCAACACTCCAAGTGTTGTGGGTATAACACATACTAATGTTTATGTTCAACACCTTAAGTGTTTGGTCAAAACACATTCTAAGGTTTATGTTGAAACGCTTCAAGTGTTTTGGGAATAACACATTTTAAGGTTTATGTGAACTTTTGGGTACAAAACATTCAATTGTTTATGTTCAACACTTCAAGTGTTTTGGGTATAACACATTCTAAGGTTTATGTTCAACATATTAAGTGTTTTGGGTATAGCACATTTTAATGTTTATAGTCAACACTTGAAGTGTTTTGGGTACAACACATTCTAAAGTTTATGTTCAACACTTCAAGTGTTTGGTTACAATGCATTCTAATGTTTATATTCAACACACTCAATTTTTTATGTTCAACACAATATATATCCTATCCATTATACCAACTTTCATTAATGTAACAATCTGTCACTCACTGACCCATCCAAGTACAACATTTTTCACGGCTACATTATATAAAACTTGTTCTTGTAACGAATACTGATTATAGATGGTCACATTGAGCCGAAATACTAACTGTAGCATTCGAACGGTTAAAAGCAACAATCAATAAGATTGCAAAGTGCAGTGTTCAGATTTTAACATTAAGTTTTTGTTTATATTATTCACGGTATCTACGTTTTGCTATGTTTATGATGACGGTGAACTTTTTTCAATAGGGCAATTATTCATCAACAAGACAACATACCAATTCAAATATTAAGTAAGGACACAGGCACTAGACACCAGACACTATTGACTGTGTGGAATTTTCATTGATATAGTGTCTTGTACTTGTGATCAGGAATTCAACCGACAACTCCCAAAACTATTGTTGTTGTATACAGCAATTTATGTATCTGCTCCTTGTCAACACATGAAAACGTTGTATACAACAATTTATGTATCTGCTCCTTGTCAACACATGAAAACGAGAACTTTCACCACTCTGGTGCTAAGATTCATTTTCAGAGACACGATAATATGCACTCTAAAATAAATCATCCAAAGCGAGTTGGTGATAATAAAATATTTTAATATTTCTTATTTCGCTTTTTGTTATCATAGTGAAACAAACGAAAATGAATATTACCTTTCCTCTCATTTTAGATTTTAACCTTATATTTTTTTAAACATTATTTCTGAAGTATGCCTCCTAATGATAAAACACCTAAGAAACACGTCTGCAAAGTTAATCTCATGTATATGGTTCCCTTCTTATGAAAGAATTTTTTTTTACGTTTTAATTTTGAAGTAGTATTTTTTTTTATGATTAAGTAAATGAAGCTCCCCTACTTTGTATATAGATATGTAAATAATTATTTTTAATATTTTTAATATTTTAAAGTAGGCATTTACTCCACTGCTGGAGGTGCTCCTATTCAAAGGAGGAAAATACACAGAAGAAGAAGAAGAAGAAGAAGAAGAAGAAGTAAAATTACACCTCTTGTTTATTTTCGTCCTAAATAATAGAGTAGTCTCCCATTGCATGGAGAAAAAATGAAGCTGAAAAACGACAGAGCAGTGATGGGATTTGATCTCAAACAGATTTTCTCATTCCAAACAGTATATGGTTTTAATGCAATATGTGTTGGAACAATATTTAGGTAAACCACCAGACAATAAGGAAACATATAAATACATTTCCCAGATAAATAAATGAGATCAAACTACATTGTTCTCATTGGTATTATAAATTATATAGCAATAGGCAATATTTAGGCATGTCATATAAAATGCAGCGCCATTTTTCTCCCTGTAACTGTATAAATGACCATATACAAGTACTATAAAAACTCAAATAATTCCTTGTTATATTTTTATTACTAATACATTCCTCTGCATACATGTAAACTACTATTTCAAAATTACTGGCAACCAGTATTAAAAGGAAAAAAAAGGTTTTAGATCCATACAATAAATATCTTGACAATTTGTTTGCTACTAGTACTAGTGATGATATGTTGTTTTAGTGACTTGTATTTGAGGGCCACTATTGGACCTACTAGTTACTATTTGACTGTAGGGTAAGGTGATCAGATGTTGGATAATGTTTGCATTTGAAATTACTTTATCGGATCCAGAAATAAAATAGGAATAAGACTTTATATTAGAATGAATTTCAGTATCTTTCTGATGTTTTCCATAACTTTATTTCGTTTAGTATAACCCATTATGCCAGAATAATGATAAATCAAGAGAAAGCCAGTTTGATTGAGAGTCTTGACACAAATTGATTATAAGTCGTGCAAGGAAATTAAATATATTGTTAAGATGTTTGTTTCAATCCGATAATCACCTACATGATTTTATGGAAGTTGTTTAATGGCATTGGTTTTACAATGTAGTGTGCTTGCCTTGAATGTAGAAGATTGTGAGTTCAAGCCCTGGTTAGATCAAACCAAATATTGGTATTTGCTGCTTCTCCGAACGTAAGCCGGTAAGGTTCAAAAGAAAGATTTAATTTGAGCAGCATATAAACATTTAATTTTTTTTTACAGTTTTATCATTTTCTTGGCACAACAGGGAGAATTACTTTTCAAATAAGATTAAAAAGCCACAGAAGAAAACTATCATGTCAATTAGAATTATTATATTCAAGTTGTTTATTGCTAAAAATTAATATTGTAAATGTCGACTTGACAATCTCAAGGCAGTCTATACATTTGTTTTGTATTGTGTTTCAGAACATATTTTAAAATGAATTATAACACTTTGATCAGTTACTAAAAAGTTTACACCTTTTAGATTTAAAATCCATATTCATCTGTCAAATTGTCTTAGATATGTTGTTTTTCTTTGCAGACAGACTGGATTAAATCTGATTATTGGAGGAGAAGATGGTATAATAAGGATTTTTGATTTAGGAAAAGATAAAGATTTTAAGAACACAGAGGTATGTAGATACACACAGGTATGTAGATATACACAGGTACAGAGATACACACATGTACGTAGACATACACAGGTACATAGATATACACAGGTACGTAGATATACACAGGTACGTAGATATACACAGGTACGTATGTACTCACAGGTACATAGATACACACATGTACATGGATAAACACAGGTACGTAGATACACACAGGTACGTAGATACACACCGATACGTAGATACACGCAGGTACATAGATACACACAGGTACGTAAATACACACAGGTATGTAGATACACACAGGTACATAGATACACACAGATACGTAGATACACACAGGTATGTAAATACACACAGGTACGTAAATACACACAGGGACGTAGGTAAAGCACTCTTTATTGAGTAATAAAGTAAAAGATTTAGATACCAAGTGAAAGACCATTTATTGGTAATTATATTGAGTAAAACATAGATTTAGATAGCAGGTATATAAAGACACATTTTACTTTGATTAATAAAAGATGTGTTTTCACACTTTATGAAACAGAACTGTTTATCATGTAATCTCTTATTAAGAGGAAATAAAGAAAGAAATGAAATGAAATAATTAATTGATATTTATATAAATAAATAGTGTTTAAATAAAGTGTTATCTCCCATTAACAAAAACATTGAAGTAACTTTAACAGACAATGATTAATGATATACAAACATTTTTACTGCTTCATATATGGAAGTCTTAATTTCCAGAGCGTTCCAATATGGAATTTTGAAGAAAAAAAAAAGAATTGTATGCAATATTTACTATCATGAAAATTGATATATATTCAATAGGTAACCATGGAAACAAAAAGTGGACCAATACAATGTATGGCAGTTCAAGATGTAACAAAATTTTACCATAATGATTTAATAGTGGCAGACTCTTGTGGCATGATGACTGTCTTCTGTAACCAACAAATTCTGTTCCGCCAAAATGTTTCTGATTCTTGTATCAACTGCATTCAAGTACAAACAAATACAAGTATGTACCATGTATTACATAATACACAATCAGGGCCGTAACTACCATTGAGGCAGCCAAGGAAACTGCCTCTGTTGAAATTTTAGTAAGTTAAAGTTAAATTCTCTATGAATCATATTTTGAGCAGTGTATAGACTTATAATAAGCATTGCAAACCAGCTCATATACATAATTTTGTCGATATATTGGCGATTGTTGTCAATTGGGAACCAACATTTTTGTTGATACTAATAGCACACAAAGTACTCTACTTATATTCAGCGTTCATTGGATCTGCCTCGGTTGATATACAACCCTAGTTATGGCGCTGATAATATAGTAGGTATTAATTAGTTAATTAATCATGTAGCAACAAATGTTATTGTACATTGTACCTTGCATAAATGTTTATTGTAAAAAGATAAGTTATGGAAAATGTGCTAATAAGGGAGACAATCTGATGGACAATCATAAAAAATATTTGTAGATGGAGACAATAAGATGTTGCTCAGTAGCCAACCTCTTACTTCTGGAAGTATGAAGACAATCCTTTTTTGTTCAACTAAAATATGATCACAACCACGACCAGGAGGGTCCCAGTTTTTATTGCAAACAACAAAATAATTTCCTGTATGAAAAATACATAAAATGGAATACCTGGAGAAAACCACAGCTCTACCACTAGTAAATGTCACCTTTATATCACATACATTTTATCATAGAATACACCTTACCTTTATTATAATTATTTGTAGATTTAATTTCAGCTATCATACCATTGCAGCCACAACAGCATGTAAATTAGCAAATAAATTGACAAAGGTAAACAAATTCTGAGAAAATCAGTGTTATACCTAATATGTACCATATTGTCGTAATATGATAGAAAACATTGTATAATGCAATAGACGTGGAAACTTTATCAACTTTACAAAGTTATCAGTACTCAAATACATCTACAGTAAAACTTCTATTTCTTTCAGTGAATAACCTAGAAATTGTAATGAGTAATGACTCTGGTGAAGTGTTTGGTGTCATGCCTTCTAAAGAATTATGGAGAATAAATATAAATGATTCCACTAAGGTAATTAATATAAAATCAAGTGGATTCCTATTTATAAAGAATTGTGGGTAAAACATTTACAAATGATTTTACAACTGTAATATGTTATCCATGAAATACAATTGTGGAATGAATTTTAGCGTTGCTTCAAAAGAATTGTGGAGAATAAATATTAATGATTTAACCAAAGTAACATGACGTCAAGTGGATTCCTCTGAAAAAGAATTCAGGAGATAAATAAATGATTTTTATAGAGGTACATTTGTATATTGTGATATCCTCTTATTTAGCATGATTAATTGCCTTCACATGGATGTTCCTTTTGATTTTGTTTTCCAGAGTTATTGCCCTTTTTGACTGTCAGATTGCTTCATTACTACCACAGGAGATTGACATATCAATAATTTTTGCTGAATGAATTCTCAATGTAAAGTTTTTCGACTTTGAATTAAATTTAAGTTTCAATGGAGACAGGTGACACACATATTTCAATAGAGACACATTTTTAAATCTTGAAAGAAAAGATGACAAAAAGTGATTAATTGATTATTGCTGAATGTCCAGGGAGCAGTATTTCATTTATATTCAGGACCAGAACAAGTTCAACAATATGTAAGGACTATATAGAAATGAGGGAAGGAATGGGTAAACTGGGGCAATGACTTTTATAGAAATGAGGGAAGGGATGGGTAAACTGGGGCAATGACATTTATAGAAATGAGGGAAGGGATGGGTAAACTGGGGCAATGACATTTATAGAAATGAGGGAAGAGATGGGTAAACTGGGGCAATGACTTTTATAGAAATGAGGGAAGGGATGGGTAAACTGGGGCAATGACTTTTATAGAAATGAGGGAAGGGATGGGTAAACTGGGGCAATGACTTTTATAGAAATGAGGAAAGGGATGGGTAAACTGGGGCAATGACTTTTATAGAAATGAGGGAAGGAATGGGTAAACTGGGGCAATGACTTTTATAGAAATGAGGAAAGGGATGGGTAAACTGGGGCAATGACTTTTATAGAAATGAGGAAAGGGATGGGTAAACTGGGGCAATGACTTTTATAGAAATGAGGGAAGGAATGGGTAAACTGGGGCAATGACTTTTATAGAAATGAGGAAAGGGATGGGTAAACTGGGGCAATGACTTTTATAGAAATGAGGGAAGGGATGGGTAAACTGGGGCAATGACTTTTATAGAAATGAGGAAAGGGATGGGTAAACTGGGGCAATGACTTTTATAGAAATGAGGGAAGGGATGGGTAAACTGGGGCAATGACTTTTATAGAAATGAGGAAAGGGATGGGTAAACTGGGGCAATGACTTTTATAGAAATGAGGGAAGGGATGGGTAAACTGGGGCAATGACTTTTATAGAAATGAGGGAAGGGATGGGTAAACTGGGGCAATGACTTTTATAGAAATGAGGGAAGGGATGGGTAAACTGGGGCAATGACTTTTATAGAAATGAGGGAAGGGATGAGTAAACTGGGGCAATGACTTTTATAGAAATGAGGGAAGGGATGGGTAAACTGGGGCAATGACTTTTATAGAAATGAGGGAAGGGATGGGTAAACTGGGGCAATGACTTTTATAGAAATGAGGGAAGGGATGGGTAAACTGGGGCAATGACTTTTATAGAAATGAGGGAAGGGATGGGTAAACTGGGGCAATGACTTTTATAGAAATGAGGGAAGGGATGGGTAAACTGGGGCAATGACTTTTATAGAAATGAGGGAAGGGATGGGTAAACTGGGGCAATGACTTTTATAGAAATGAGGGAAGGGATGGGTAAACTGGGGCAATGACTTTTATAGAAATGAGGGAAGGGATGGGTAAACTGGGGCAATGACTTTTATAGAAATGAGGGAAGGGATGGGTAAACTGGGGCAATGACTTTTATAGAAATGAGGGAAGGAATGGGTAAACTGGGGCAATGACTTTTATAGAAATGAGGGAAGGGATGGGTAAACTGGGGCAATGACTTTTATAGAAATGAGGAAGGGATGGGTAAACTGGGGCAATGACTTTTATATAAATGAGGGAAGGGATGGGTAAACTGGGGCAATGACTTTTATAGAAATGAGGGAAGGAATGGGTAAACTGGGGCAATGACTTATAGAAATGAGGGAAGGGATGGGTAAACTGGGGCAATGACTTTTATAGAAATGAGGAAAGGGATGGGTAAACTGGGGCAATGACTTTTATAGAAATGAGGGAAGGGATGGGTAAACTGGGGCAATGACTTTTATAGAAATGAGGGAAGGAATGGGTAAACTGGGGCAATGACTTTTATAGAAATGAGGAAAGGGATGGGTAAACTGGGGCAATGACTTTTATAGAAATGAGGGAAGGAATGGGTAAACTGGGGCAATGACTTTTATAGAAATGAGGGAAGGGATGGGTAAACTGGGGCAATGACTTATAGAAATGAGGGAAGGAATGGGTAAACTGAGGCAATGACCTTTATAGAAATGAGGGAAGGGATGGGTAAACTGGGGCAATGACTTTTATAGAAATGAGGGAAGGGATGGGTAAACTGGGGCAATGACTTTTATAGAAATGAGGGAAGGGATGGGTAAACTGGGGCAATGACTTTTATAGAAATGAGGGAAGGGATGGGTAAACTGGGGCAATGACTTTTATAGAAATGAGGGAAGGGATGGGTAAACTGGGGCAATGACTTTAATAGAAATGAGGAAAGGGATGGGTAAACTGGGGCAATGACTTTTATAGAAATGAGGGAAGGAATGGGTAAACTGGGGCAATGACTTTTATAGAAATGAGGAAAGGGATGGGTAAACTGGGGCAATGACTTTTATAGAAATGAGGGAAGGAATGGGTAAACTGGGGCAATGACTTTTATAGAAATGAGGGAAGGGATGGGTAAACTGGGGCAATGACTTTTATAGAAATGAGGGAAGGGATGGGTAAACTGGGGCAATGACTTTTATAGAAATGAGGGAAGGGATGGGTAAACTGGGGCAATGACTTTTATAGAAATGAGGGAAGGGATGGGTAAACTGGGGCAATGACTTTTATAGAAATGAGGGAAGGGATGGGTAAACTGGGGCAATGACTTTTATAGAAATGAGGGAAGGGATGGGTAAACTGGGGCAATGACTTTTATAGAAATGAGGGAAAGGGATGGGTAAACTGGGATAATGACTTTTATAGAAATGAGGGAAGAGATGGGTAAACTGGGGCAATGACTTTTATAGAAATGAGGGAAGAGATGGGTAAACTGGGGCAATGACTTTTATAGAAATGAGGGAAGGGATGGGTAAACTGGGGCAATGACTTTTATAGAAATGAGGAAAGGGATGGGTAAACTGGGGCAATGACTTTTATAGAAATGAGGGAAGGGATGGGTAAACTGGGGCAATGACTTTTATAGAAATGAGGGAAGGGATGGGTAAACTGGGCAATGACTTTTATAGAAATGAGGGAAGGGATGGGTAAACTGGGGCAATGACTTTTATAGAAATGAGGAAAGGGATGGGTAAACTGGGGCAATGACTTTTATAGAAATGAGGGAAGGGATGGGTAAACTGGGGCAATGACTTTTATAGAAATGAGGGAAGGGATGGGTAAACTGGGGCAATGACTTTTATAGAAATGAGGAAAGGGATGGGTAAACTGGGGCAATGACTTTTATAGAAATGAGGGAAGGAATGGGTAAACTGGGGCAATGACTTTTATAGAAATGAGGGAAGGAATGGGTAAACTGGGGCAATGACTTTATAGAAATGAGGGAAGGGATGGGTAAACTGGGGCAATGACTTTTATAGAAATGAGGGAAGGGATGGGTAAACTGGAACAATGACTTTTATAGAAATGAGGGAAGGGATGGGTAAACTGGGGCAATGACTTTTATAGAAATGAGGGAAGGAATGGGTAAACTGGGGCAATGACTTATAGAAATGAGGGAAGGGATGGGTAAACTGGGGCAATGACTTTTATAGAAATGAGGGAAGGGATGGGTAAACTGGGGCAATGACTTTTATAGAAATGAGGGAAGGGATGGGTAAACTGGGGCAATGACTTTTATAGAAATGAGGGAAGGGATGGGTAAACTGGGGCAATGACTTTATAGAAATGAGGGAAGGGATGGGTAAACTGGGGCAATGACTTTTATAGAAATGAGGGAAGGGATGGGTAAACTGGGGCAATGACTTTTATAGAAATGAGGGAAGGGATGGGTAAACTGGGGCAATGACTTATAGAAATGAGGAAAGGGATGGGTAAACTGGGGCAATGACTTATAGAAATGAGGGAAGGGATGGGTAAACTGGGGCAATGACTTTATAGAAATGAGGGAAGGGATGGGTAAACTGGGGCAATGACTTTATAGAAATGAGGGAAGGGATGGGTAAACTGGGGCAATGACTTTTATAGAAATGAGGGAAGGGATGGGTAAACTGGGGCAATGACTTTTATAGAAATGAGGAAAGAGATGGGTAAACTGGGGCAATGACTTTTATAGAAATGAGGGAAGGGATGGGTAAACTGGGGCAATGACTTTTATAGAAATGAGGGAAGGGATGGGTAAACTGGGGCAATGACTTTTATAGAAATGAGGGAAGGGATGGGTAAACTGGGGCAATGACTTTTATAGAAATGAGGGAAGGGATGGGTAAACTGGGGCAATGACTTTTATAGAAATGAGGAAAGGGATGGGTAAACTGGGGCAATGACTTATAGAAATGAGGGAAGGGATGGGTAAACTGGGGCAATGACTTTTATAGAAATGAGGGAAGGGATGGGTAAACTGGGGCAATGACTTTTATAGAAATGAGGGAAGGGATGGGTAAACTGGGGCAATGACTTTTATAGAAATGAGGGAAGGGATGGGTAAACTGGGGCAATGACTTTTATAGAAATGAGGGAAGGGATGGGTAAACTGGGGCAATGACTTTTATAGAAATGAGGGAAGGGATGGGTAAACTGGGGCAATGACTTTTATAGAAATGAGGGAAGGGATGGGTAAACTGGGGCAATGACTTTTATAGAAATGAGGGAAGGGATGGGTAAACTGGGGCAATGACTTTTATAGAAATGAGGGAAGGGATGGGTAAACTGGGGCAATGACTTTTATAGAAATGAGGGAAGGGATGGGTAAACTGGGGCAATGACTTTTATAGAAATGAGGGAAGGGATGGGTAAACTGGGGCAATGACTTTTATAGAAATGAGGGAAGGGATGGGTAAACTGGGGCAATGACTTTTATAGAAATGAGGGAAGGGATGGGTAA
Source organism: Bathymodiolus septemdierum (assembly GCA_963383655.1). NCBI lineage: Eukaryota > Metazoa > Mollusca > Bivalvia > Mytilida > Modiolidae > Bathymodiolus > Bathymodiolus septemdierum. Next base: position 15,397,086 of record OY726519.1, on the reverse strand, counting down.
ACTGGGGCAATGACTTTTATAGAAATGAGGGAAGGGATGGGTAAACTGGGGCAATGACTTTTATAGAAATGAGGGAAGGGATGGGTAAACTGGGGCAATGACTTTTATAGAAATGAGGGAAGGGATGGGTAAACTGGGGCAATGACTTTTATAGAAATGAGGGAAGGATGGGTAAACTGGGGCAATGACTTTTATAGAAATGAGGGAAGGGATGGGTAAACTGGGGCAATGACTTATAGAAATGAGGGAAGGGAATGGGTAAACTGGGGCAATGACTTTTATAGAAATGAGGGAAGGGATGGGTAAACTGGGGCAATGACTTTTATAGAAATGAGGGAAGGGATGGGTAAACTGGGGCAATGACTTTTATAGAAATGAGGGAAGGGATGGGTAAACTGGGGCAATGACTTTTATAGAAATGAGGGAAGGGATGGGTAAACTGGGGCAATGACTTTTATAGAAATGAGGGAAGGGATGGGTAAACTGGGGCAATGACTTTTATAGAAATGAGGGAAGGGATGGGTAAACTGGGGCAATGACTTTTATAGAAATGAGGGAAGGAATGGGTAAACTGGGGCAATGACTTTTATAGAAATGAGGGAAGGGATGGGTAAACTGGGGCAATGACTTTTATAGAAATGAGGGAAGGAATGGGTAAACTGGGGCAATGACTTTTATAGAAATGAGGGAAGGGATGGGTAAACTGGGGCAATGACTTTTATAGAAATGAGGGAAGGGATGGGTAAACTGGGGCAATGACTTTTATAGAAATGAGGGAAGGGATGGGTAAACTGGGGCAATGACTTTTATAGAAATGAGGGAAGGGATGGGTAAACTGGGACAATGACTTTATAGAAATGAGGGAAGGGATGGGTAAACTGGGGCAATGACTTTTATAGAAATGAGGGAAAGGGATGGGTAAACTGGGGCAATGACTTTTATAGAAATGAGGGAAGGGATGGGTAAACTGGGGCAATGACTTTTATAGAAATGAGGGAAGGAATGGGTAAACTGGGGCAATGACTTTTATAGAAATGAGGAAAGGGATGGGTAAACTGGGGCAATGACTTTTATAGAAATGAGGGAAGGAATGGGTAAACTGGGGCAATGACTTTTATAGAAATGAGGGAAGGGATGGGTAAACTGGGGCAATGACTTATAGAAATGAGGGAAGGGATGGGTAAACTGGGGCAATGACTTTTATAGAAATGAGGGAAGGGATGGGTAAACTGGGGCAATGACTTTTATAGAAATGAGGGAAGGGATGGGTAAACTGGGGCAATGACTTTTATAGAAATGAGGGAAGGGATGGGTAAACTGGGGCAATGACTTTTATAGAAATGAGGGAAGGGATGGGTAAACTGGGGCAATGACTTTTATAGAAATGAGGGAAGGGATGGGTAAACTGGGCAATGACTTTTATAGAAATGAGGGAAGGGATGGGGTAAACTGGGGCAATGACTTTTA